>JAUMJL010001816.1:0-16098 GCA_033558185.1 Dromococcyx pavoninus
CCTTTAACCCCCTCCCCTCACGCCTCACCCATTCAGGGTCCATTTAAGCCCCACCCATTTAAGCCCCGCCCCTTTAAGCCCCGCCCCTTTAAGCCCCTCAAGCTCCACCCCTTTCCCAACCCCCTCCCCTTTAAGCCCCACCCACTAAAGCCCATTAAGCCCCGCCCCCTTTAGCCCCATAACCCCTCCCACTAGCCCCGCCCACTTCAACCCCTCCCCTTCAAGCCCCGCCCCTTTCCTCATTCAAAACCAAGCCACGCCCCTCCCCTTCAAGCCCCGCCCCCTCCGCCTCCCTCAAACCCCGCCCCCTCAAGCCCCGCCCCCTCAAGCCCCGCCCCCTCACCCCAGTGGACAGGGGGTTGCAGTCGTACTGGGACCCATTGGGGGGGGGCACCTGGAACGGGGGGGAGGGGCGTGAGGGGTGGGGGAGGGGCTTGAGGGGTGGGGGAGGGGCTTGGGGCGAGGGAGAGGTTGGAGGGTGGGGGAGGGGGTTGAGGGGAGGGGCTTCAGGGGAGGGGGAGGGGCTTGGACTGGGGAGGGGTTTGGGGCGGGGGAGGGGTTTGAAGGAGAGGGAGGGGCTTTAGGATGGGGAGGGGCTTGAGGGTGGGGGCGGGGCTTGGACTAGGGAGGGGTTTGGGGTGGGGGAGGGGTTTTAAGGAGGGGGAGGGGCTTGGGAGGGGCTTTTAAGATAGGGAGGGGCTTGGAGTGGGGGAGGAGCTTGGAGTGGGGGGAGGGGTTTGGGGGTGGGGAGTGGGATGGGTTGGAGGATGGGGGAGGGGCTTGAAGTGGGGGAGGGGCTTGGACTGGGGAGGGGTTTGGGGGGGTTGGAGGAGGGGCTTGGGGAGGGGGAGGGGATTTTAGGATGGGGAGTAGCTGGGAGTGGGGGAGGGGTTTGGGGTGGGGGAGGGGTTTGGAAGGAGGGGGAGGGGCTTGGGGAGGGGGATGGGTTGGTGCGTGGGGGGAGGGGCTTGGGGTGGGGGAAGGGTTTGGGGTGGGGGAGGGGTTTGGAGTGAGGGGGAGGGGTTTGGAGGGTGGGGGGGCTTGAGGGGGGGAGGGGTTTGGGGGTGGGGGAGGGGCTTCAGGGGTGGGGGAGGGGTTTGGAGAGGGGGAGGGGCTGGCAGGTGGGGGATGGGCTTTTGCTGGGGGAAGGGTTTGAGGGGTGGGGGAGGGGTTTGAGGGGTGGGGGGAGGGGTTTGAGGGGGTTGGGGGGGAAGGGCTTTGAGGGGTGGGGGAGGGGCGATACCCACCTGGCCCCCCGGGGGGGAGGGGGGGGTGAGGAGGTCGCGGGCGGCGCTGAGCATCAGCACGTAGGGGAGGTTGTTACAGACTCCCAGTAACCTGCAGGGGGGGGCAACTGGGAGGCACTGGGAGGGGGTTAAAGGGGACTGGGAGGGACTGGGATGCACTGGGAGGGGCTGGGAGGGGGCTGGAGGGGCACTGGGAGGAGCTTTGGGGGACTGGGAGGGGGCTTGGGGGGCACTGGGATAGACTGGGGGGCACTGGGATAGACTGGGGGGCACTGGGAGGAGCTTTGGGGGACTGGGAGGGACTGGGATGCACTGGGAGGGGCTGGGAGGGGGCTGGGTGGGGCACTGGGAAGAGCTCCGGGGGACTGGGAGGGCACTGGGAGGCACTGGGAGGGCACTGGGAGGGGGTTAAAGGGGACTGGGAGGGCACTGGGAGGCACTGAGAGGAGCTGGGAGGGGGCTTGGGGGGCACTGGGATAGACTGGGGGGCACTGGGATAGACTGGGGGCACTGGGAGGAGCTTTGGGGGACTGGGAGGGGCTGGGAGGGCACTGGGAGGGGCTTCAGGGGGACTGGGATGCATTGGGAGGGGCTGGGAGGGGGCTGGGGGGGGCACTGGGAGGAGCTTTGGGGGACTGGGAGGGCACTGGGAGGGAGTTAAAGGGGACTGGGAGGGCACTGGGAGGGCACTGGGAGTGGGTTAAAGGGGACTGGGAGGGACTGGGATGCACTGGGAGGGGACTGGGAGGGGGTTCAGGGGGACTGGGATGCATTGGGAGGGGCTGGGAGGGGGCTGGGGGGGGCACTGGGAGGAGCTTTGGGGGACTGGGAGGGCACTGGGAGGCACTGGGAGGGCACTGGGAGGGGGTTAAAGGGGACTGGGAGGGCACTGGGAGGCACTGGGAGGGCACTGGGAGGGGGTTAAAGGGGACTGGGAGGGCACTGGGAGGGCACTGGGAGTGGGTTAAAGGGGACTGGGATGCACTGGGAGGGGGCTGGGGGGGCACTGGGAGGAGCTTTGGGGGACTGGGAGGGGCTGGGAGGCACTGGGAGGGGACTGGGAGGGGCTTCAGGGGGACTGGGAGGGACTGGGACGCATTGGGAGGGGCTGGGAGGGGGCTGGGGGGGGCACTGGGACAGACTGGGAGGCACTGGGAGGGGATTGGGAGGGACTGGGAGGCCCTAAAAGGAAACTGGGGGGCACTGGGAGAGCTCAGGGGGGCTTGGGGGGCGTGGCTTGAGGAAGGGGCGTGGCTTGAGGAGGGGGCGTGGCCTCACCAGAAGGCGGCTCCGTTCCTCCAGGGGACGCTGGGGGGGTCCGGGGAGGGAGGGGCTGTGGGGGGAGAGGAGGGGTGAGATGGACTGGGAGGGACTGGGGAGGACTGGGAGGGGACTGGGAGGAACTGGTTGGGCACTGGGGGGACTGGGGGGGGGGATTGGGGGGTATGGGGGGGGAATGGGAGGAACTGGGGGGTACTGGGAGGGACTGGGAGGGGATTGGGGGGACTCAGGGGGACTGGGGGGGACTGGGAGGGACTGGGAGGGGATTGGGGAGGGATTGGGGGGGGACTGGGAGGGGACTGGGAGGGACTGGGAAGGGACTGGGAGGGACTGGGATGGCAGCTCAGGGCTCTGTGGGGCAGAACGTGGTTCTATGGGGCAGTTGTGGGTCCCTGTGGGGCAGAACAGGGCCCTGTGGGGCAGTTGTGGGTCCTGTGGGGCAGTTGTGGGGCACCTATGGGGCAACACAGGGCTCTGTGGGGCAGAACGTGGCTCTATGGGGCAATTGGGTCTCTATGGGGCAGTTGTGGGGCAGGACCTGGCTCTATGGGGCAGTTGTGGGTCCCTATGGGGCAGCTGTGGGGCAGTTCAGGGCTCCGTGGGGCAGTTGTGGGGCAGGACCTGGATCTATGGGGCAGTTATGGGTCCCTGTGGGGCAGAAGAGGGCCCTGTGGGGCAGCTGTGGGTCCCTGGGGGGCAGTTATGGGGCAGCTCTGGCGCAACTCAGGGCTCTGTGGGGCAGTTGTGGGTCCCTATGGGGCAGCTGTGGGGCAGTTCAGGGCTCCGTGGGGCAGTTATGGGGCAGGACCTGGATCTATGGGGCAGTTATGGGTCCCTGTGGGGCAGAAGAGGGCCCTGTGGGGCAGCTGTGGGTCCCTGGGGAGCATCTATGGGGCAGCTCTGGGGCAGTTCAGGGCTCCGTGGGGCAGTTATGGGGCAGGACCTGGATCTGTGGGGCAGCTGTGGGTCCCTGGGGGGCAGTTGTGGGGCAGATATGGGGCAACTCAGGGCTCTATGGGGCAGTTATGGGGCAGGACAGGGCTCTGTGGGGCAGTTATGGGGCAGCTCTGGGGCAACTCAGGGCTCTGTGGGGCAGAACGTGGTTCTATGGGGCAGTTGTGGGTCCCTGTGGGGCAGAACAGGGCCGTGTGGGGCAGCTGTGGGTCCCTGGGGGGCAGTTGTGGGGCAGATATGGGGCAACTCAGGGCTTTGTGGGGCAGAACGTGGATCCATGGGGCAGTTGTGGGTCCCTGGGGGGCAGTTGTGGGGCACCTATGGGACAACACAGGGCTCTGTGGGGCAGAACGTGGCTCTATGGGGCAATTGGGTCTCTATGGGGCAGTTGTGGGGCAGGACCTGGCTCTGTGGGGCAGTTGTGGGTCCCTATGGGGCAGCTGTGGGGCAGTTCAGGGCTCCGTGGGGCAGAACGTGGATCCATGGGGCAGTTGTGGGTCCCTATGGGGCAGAACAGGGCCCTGTGGGGCAGTTGCGGGTCCTGTGGGGCAGTTATGGGGCAGTTCTGGGCTCCGTGGGGCAGTTGTGGGTCAGACCGTGGCTCTGTGGGGCAGTTGGGGGTCCCTGGGGGGGGGTCCCCGGGGCCGCTCTCACCCGGCAGCAGCGGCTCCTCCTCCGCCATCGCACCCCCCGGAAGTGAGCGATCACGTGAGTGTCCTCTCTCACGTGACCACGCGTTCACGTGACCTCCGTGGGCTCTTTGCCCCCTCCCCTTGCTCACGTGACACACGGTCTCCCTCCCTCCCCGTTGCCCACGTGACTCACGCTTCCCCGCCCTCCTCTTGCCCACGTGACCTCGGCTCTCCCGCCCTCCCTTTGCCCACGTGACCCCCGCGGTCCCCCCCCCCCCCCTTGTCCCACGTGACCCCGGCGCTTCCCCCCCTTGTCCCACGTGACCCCAGTTCTCCCGCCCCCCTTGCTCCACGTGACCACTGCGCTCCCGCCCTCCTTTGCCCACGTGACCCGTTATTCCCCGCCCTCTCCTTGTCCCACGTGACCCCGCCTCTCCCGCCCCCTTTGCCCCACGTGACCTCGGCGCTCCCCCCCTCTCTTACCCACGTGACCTCCGCGTCATTCCCGTTGCCCACGTGACACCCGCCCTCCCCTTGCCCCACGTGACCCCGCGCTCCCCCCTCCCCGTTGCCCACGTGATCCCCGCTTCCCCCGCCCCTCCCCCCTTGCACACTGTGACCCCCGTGCGCACCCCACGTGACCTCCGCGCTCCAGCCCTCCCTTTGCCCACGTGACCCCGGCGTTCCAGCCCTCCCCTTGCTCACGTGACCCGTGTTTCCCCGCCCTCCTTGCCCCACGTGACCACCACCCCTCCCACCCACCCCCCGCAGTCAGGTGACCCCCCGGCACCCACGTGACCCGTGATTTCCCGCCTCCCCCCTGAGGAAGGAGGAGAAAATGGCGGCGGGGGCGGGGCCTGTGAAGGCCTCACGGGCTCTGTCCCATGCTCTAAGCATGATCTAAGCATGTTCTAAGCATGATCTCCCCATCCAGGTGCCCCCACGTCCCCCCCCCACGTGTTCTCCACGTCCCAAGCGTGTCCCATGTTCTAAGCGTGTTCTTAGCGTGTTCTCCCGTGTCCCAGGTGCTCCCATGTTCCCCCAGGATCTCCATGTTCTAAGCATGTTCTCCCTATCCGGGTGGCCCCACAGCCCCCCCCACCCCACCCATTCTCCATGTTCCAGCGTGTCCCATGCTCTAAGCGTGTTCTCCCATGTCCTAAGCATGTTCTCCCATCTCTAGGAGTCCCCATGTCCAACACCGTCCCATGTTCTAAGCGTGTTCTCTCACATCCTCCATGTTCTAAGCATGTTCTCCCATGTTCCAAGCGTGTTCTCCCACACCCTCCATGTTCCAAGCGTGTTCTCCCATGTCCTAAGCGTGTTCTCCCATCTCCAGGTGCCCCCATGTCCCACACCCTCCATGTTCTCCATGTTCCAAGCATGTCCTCCCATGTTCTCCATGTTCTAAGCGTGTTCTCCCACATTCTCCATGTTCCAAGCGTGTTCTCCCATGTCCTAAGCGTGTTCTCCCATCTCCAGGTGCCCCCATGTCCCACACCCTCCATGTTCTCCATGTTCTAACCGTGTTCTCCATGTTCTAAGCGTGTTCTCCATGTTCTAAGCATGTTCTCCCATGTTCCAAGCGTGTTCTCCCATCTCCAGGTGCCCCCATGTCCCACACCCTGCATGTTCTAAGCATGTTCTCCCACACTCTCCATGTTCCAAGCGTGTTCTCCATGTCCTAAGCGTGTTCTCCCACATTCTCCATGTTCCAAGCATGTTCTCCCACACTCTCCATGTTCCAAGCGTGTTCTCCCATGTCCTAAGCGTGTTCTCCCATCTCCAGGTGCCCCCATGTCCCACACCCTCCATGTTCTCCATGTTCTAAGCGTGTTCTCCATGTTCTAAGCGTGTTCTCCATGTTCTAAGCATGTTTTCCCACACCCTCCATGTTCCAAGCGTGTTCTCCCATGTCCTAAGCGTGTTCTCCCATCTCCAGGTGCCCCCATGTCCCACACCCTCCATGTTCTCCATGTTCTAAGCGCGTTCTCCATGTTCTAAGCGTGTTCTCCATGTTCTAAGCGTGTTCTCCATGTTCTAAGCGTGTTTTCCCACACCCTCCATGTTCCAAGCGTGTTCTCCCATGTCCTAAGCGTGTTCTCCCATCTCCAGGTGCCCCCATGTCCCACACCCTCCATGTTCTCCATGTTCTAAGCGCGTTCTCCATGTTCTAAGCGTGTTCTCCATGTTCTAAGCGTGTTCTCCATGTTCTAAGCATGTTTTCCCACACCCTCCATGTTCCAAGCGTGTTTTCCCGTGTTCCCACCGTGTTCTCCTTTATTCCACCACGTGTGTTCCCCCTCCCACCTCCCCCCTCCCCCCCCCTTGCCGCGTCCTCCCCACCCCCCTCCCCCCTCAGGGCAGGGGGGGTTCCGGGGCGCCCCCTCCCCCCTCCTGGGGTTTCATGACATCGGGGAGTTCGGGGGGGGAGGAGAAGGGGTCGATGCGCAGAGCCTCGAACCCGGCCCCTGCGGGAAGGGAGGGGGGGGGGAGAGTCAGGGAGGGGACCCCAAAACCACCTCCTTTCACCCCAAAACCCACCGGAAACCCCAGACCCCCAAAATCCCCTCCTTCGACCCCAAAATCCCCTCCTTCGACCCCAAAAACCCCTCCTTCGACCCCAAATCCCCTCATTTGACCCCAAAATCCCCTCCTTCGACCCCAAAATCCCCTCCTTCGACCCAAAAACCCCTCCTTCGACCCCAAATCCCCTCCTTCGACCCCAAAATCCCTCATTTGACCCAAAAACCCCTCCTTCGACCCCAAATCCCCTCCTTCGACCCCAAAATCCCCTCCTTCGACCCCAAAATCCCCTCCTTTGACCCCAAAAACCCCTCCTTCGACCCCAAAAGCCCCTCCTTTGACCCCAAAATCCCCTCCTTTGACCCAAAAAACCCTCCTTCGACCCCAAAATCCCCTCCTTTGACCCCAAAATTCCCTCCTTTGACCCCAAAAACCCCTCCTTCGACCCCAAAAAACCCTCATTTGACCCCAAAATCCCCTCCTTCGACCCAAAAACCCCTCCTTTGACCCCAAAAACCCCTCCTTCGACCCCAAAAACCCCTCCTTTGACCCCCAAAAACCCCTCCTTCGACCCCAAATCCCCTCCTTTGACCCCAAAAACCCCTCCTTTGACCCCAAAATCCCCTCCTTTGACCCCAAAAACCCCTCCTTTGACCCCAAAAACCCCTCCTTTGACCCCAAAATCCCCTCCTTCGACCCCCAAAAACCCTCCTTTGACCCCAAAAACCCCTCCTTTGACCCCAAAATCCCCTCCTTTGACCCCAAAAACCCCTCCTTCGACCCCAAAATCCCCTCCTTCGACCCCAAAATCCCCTCATTTGACCCCAAAATCCCCTCCTTGACCCCAAAAACCCCTCCTTTGACCCCAAATCCCTCATTTGACCCCAAAAACCCCTCCTTCGACCCCAAAATCCCCTCCTTCGACCCCAAAATCCCCTCCTTCGACCCCAAAAACCCCTCCTTTGACCCCAAAAACCCCTCCTTTGACCCCCAAATCCCCTCATTTGACCCCAAAAACCCCTCCTTTGACCCCAAAATCCCCTCATTTGACCCCAAAATCCCCTCCTTTGACCCCAAAAACCCCTCCTTTGACCCCAAAAACCCCTCCTTTGCAAAATCCCCTCCTTTGACCCCAAAAACCCCTCCTTTGACCCCAAAATCCCCTCCTTCGACCCCAAATCCCCTCCTTCGACCCCAAAAACCCCTCCTTTGACCCCAAAAACCCCTCCTTTGACCCCAAAATCCCCTCCTTTGACCCCAAAATCCCCTCCTTCGACCCCAAAATCCCCTCCTTTGACCCCAAAAACCCCTCAATTCACCCCCCCCCCGCTAGGGGGCAGCCCCCCAAGTCCTCCAGCCCCCCAAGTCCTCCAGCCCCCCAAGTCCTCCAGCCCCCAAAGTCCTCCAGCCTCGCAGGTCCTCCAGTCCCTCCCACTATGGGGCAGCCCCCCAAGTCCTCCAGCCCCCCAAGTCCTCCTGACCCACCCCAGGTCCTCCAGCCCCCCAAGTCCTCCAGCCCCCTCCCTTGCTATGGGGAAGCCCCCCAAGTCCTCCAGCCCCCCAGGTCCTCCAGCCCCCCCCCGCTATGGCGCAGACCCCCAGGTCCTCCAGACCCCCAGGTCCTCCTGACCCCCAAGTCCTCCAGCCCCCCCGCTATGGGGCAGCCCCCCCAAGTCCTCCAGCCCCCCAAGTCCTCCAGTCCCCCCCTTGCTATGGGGCAGGCCCCCAAGTCCTCCAGCCCCCCCAGGTCGTCCAGCCCCCCCCTTGCTATGGGGCAGCCCCAAAAGTCCTCCAGCCCCCCAAGACCTCCAGCCCCCAAAGTCCTCCAGCCCCCCAGGTCCTCCAGCCACCCAGCTATGGGGCAGCCCCCCAGGTCCTCCAACCCCCCAGGTTCTCCAGCCCCCCAAGTCCTCCAGCCCCCCACACTATGGGGCAGCGTCCAAGTCCTCCAACCCCCCAAGTCCTCCTGACCCCCCCAGGTCCTCCAGCCCCCCAAGTCCTCCAACCCCCCAAGTCCTCCAGCCTCCCAGGTCCCCCAGCCCCCCAAGTCCTCCAGTCCCCCAAGTCCTTCAGCCCCCCCACGCTATGGGGCAGCCCAAGTCCTCCAACCCCCCAGGTCCTCCAGCCCCCTCCCTTGCTATGGGGCAGCCCCCCAAGTCCTCCTGACCCGCCCAAGTCCTCCAGCCCCCCCTTGCTATGGGGCAGCCCAAGTACTCCAACCCCCCAAGTCCTCCAGCCCCCCAAGTCCTCCAGCCCCCCCAGGTCCTCCAGCCCCCCCCCCGCTATGGCGCAGACCCCCAGGTCCTCCAGACCCCCAGGTCCTCCTGACCCCCAAGTCCTCCAGCCCCCCCTTGCTATGGGGCAGCCCCCCAAGTCGTCCAAACCCCCAAGTCCTCCAGCCCCCCAGGTCCTCCAGCCCCCCAGGTCCTCCAGACCCCTCACTATGGAGCAGCTCCCCAAGTCCTCCAGCCCCCTCCCTTGCTATGGGGAAGCCCCCCAGGTCCTCCAGCCCCCCAAGTCCTCCAGCCCCCCAGGTCCTCCAGCCCCCCCAAGTCCTCCAGCCCCCCCCCGCTATGGGGCAGCCCCCCAGGTCCTCCACCCCCCAAGTCCTCCAGCTCTCCAGGTCCTCCAGCCACCCCTTGCTATGGGGCAGCGCCCCAAGTCCTCCAGCCCCCCCAGGTCCTCCAGCCCCCCAAGTCCTCCAGCCCCCCACTTGCTATGGGGCAGCGTCCAAGTCCTCCAGCCCCCCAGGTCCTGCAGCCCCCCCAGGTCCTGCAGCCCCCCCCCGCTATGAGGCAGCCTCCCAGGTCCTCCAGCCCCCCAAGTCCTCCAGCCCCCCAAGTCCTCCAGCCTCCCAGGTCCTCCAGCCCCCCAAGTCCTCCAGCCCCCCCCCCCGCTATGGGGCAGCCCCCCAAGTCCTCCATACCCCCCCTTACTATGGGGCAGCCCCCCAAGTCCTCCAGCCCCCCCTCACTATGGGGCAGCCCCCCAAGTCCTCCAGCCCCCCAAGTCCTCCAACCCCCCCGCTATAGGGCAGCCCCCCAAGTCCTCCACCCCCCTGCTATGGGGCAGCCCAAGTCCTCCAGCCCCCCAGGTCCTTCAGCCCCCCCGCTATGGGGCAGCCCCCCAAGTCCTCCAACCCCCCAAGTCCTCCAGCCCCCCAAGTCCTCCAGCCCCCCCGCTATGGGGCAACCCAAGTCCTCCAGCCCCCCAGGTCCTCCAGCCCCCCTCCGCTATGGGGCAGCCCCCCAAGTCCTCCAGCCCCCCAAGTCCTCCAGCCCCCCTCCGCTATGGGGCGGCCCCCCAGGTCCTCCACCCCCCTGCTATGGGGCAGCCCCCCAAGTCCTCCAGACCCCCAAGTCCTCCAGACCCCTCACTATGGGGCAGCCCCCCAGGTCCTCCAGCCCCCCCCGCTATGGGACATCCCCCCAAGCCTTCCAGACCCCCAAGTCCTCCAGTCCTCCCCTTGCTATGGGGCAGCCCCCCAGGTCCTCCAGCCCCCCAGGTCCTCCAGCCCCCTCCCTTGCTATGGGGCAGCCCCCCAAGTCCTCCAACCCCCCAAGTCCTCCAGCCCCCCAAGTCCTCCAGCCCCCCCGCTATGGGGCAACCCAAGTCCTCCAGCCCCCCAGGTCCTCCAGCCCCCATCCGCTATGGGGCAGCCCCCCAAGTCCTCCAGCCCCCCAGGTCCTCCAGCCCCCATCCGCTATGGGGCAGCCCCCCAAGTCCTCCAGCCCCCCAAGTCCTCCAGCCCCCCTCCGCTATGGGGCGGCCCCCCAGGTCCTCCAGCCACCCAGCTATGGGGCAGCCCCCCAAGTCCTCCAGTCCCCCAAGTCCTCCAGCCCCCCAAGTCCTCCAGACCCCTCACTATGGGGCAGCCCCCCAGGTCCTCCAGCCCCCTCCCTTGCTATGGGGCAGCCCCCCAAGTCCTCCACCCCCCAAGTCCTCCAGCCCCCCAGGTCCTCCAGCCCCCCCGCTATGGGACATCCCCCCAAGCCTTCCAGGCCCCCAAGTCCTCCAGTCCTCCCCTTGCTATGGGGCAGCCCCCCAGGTCCTCCAGCCCCCCAGGTCCTCCAGCCCCCTCCCTTGCTATGGGGCAGCCCCCCAAGTCCTCCAACCCCCCAAGTCCTCCAGCCCCCCCAAGTCCTCCAGCCCCCCCGCTATGGGGCAGCCCCCCAGGTCCTCCAGCCCCCCCGCTATGGGGCAGCCCCCCAACCTGGGCAGCGCAGCGCCAGCCCCACGGTGGCCGGGGCCTGGGGCCGAGCGGTTTGGCTCGTGAAGCCGCAGTCCCCGAGCGTCTGCGCGTCCTCCAGCAGCTGCTCCTCCTGTGGGCGGAGCCTCAGCGTGACCCACGGCGAGGCGTGGGGACCAGAGAGACCACAGAGAGAACAGAGAGACCAGAGAGACCCATAGAGAAAGACCCATAGAGACCCATAGAGACCCATAGGGACCCAAAGAGACCCATAGAGAGACCCATAGAGACAAGAGATACCCATTAGGGACCAGAGAAACCAGAGAGACCACAGAGAGATCATAGAGACCCATAGAGAGACCCAAAGAGACCATAGAGAAACCCACAGAGACCAGAGAGACCATAGAGAGACCCATAGAGAGCACAGACAATAGAGAGACCCAGAGAGACCATAGAGACCATAGAGAACACAGAGACCAGAGAAACTCAGAGAGAACCAGAGAGACCATAGAGACCCCTGGAAGCCATCGAGAAACCCATAGAGACCATAGAGAACACAGAGACCATAGAGACCATAGAGACCCAGAGAGAACCATAGAGACCCAGAGAGAACCAGAGAGACCACAGAGATCATAGAGACCATAGAGACCCCTGGAGGCCAGAGAGAGACCCATAGACAGTAGAGAGACCCATAGAGACCATAGAGAGTAGAGAGACCATAGAGAGACCCATAGAGAACATGGAGAGACCCATAGAGACCATAGAGAGTAGAGAGACGATAAAGACCCATGGAGACCACAGAGACCACAGAGAATAGAGAGACCAGAGAGAGACCCACAGAGACCATAGAGAGACCCAAAGAGACCAGAGAGACCAGAGAGACCATAGAGACCCTTGGAGGCCAGAGAGAGTAGAAAGACCATAGAGAGACCCAGAGAGACCAGAGAGAACACAGAGAGACCATAGAGAGTAGAGAGACCCAGAGAGACCCAGAGAGAGCCAGAGAGACCCAGAGAGACCACAGAGAGCATAGAGACCCAGAGAGAACCAGAGAGAACCAGAGAGACCATAGAGAGTAGAGAGACCATAGAGATCATAGAGACCATAGAGACGCCCATAGAGACTATAGAGACCAGAGAGACCAGAGAGACCACAGAGAGGCCCACAGAGACCATAGAGACCCAGAGAGACCAGAGAGACCCAGAGAGACCCATAGAGACCAGAGAGACCATAGAGAGACCCGTAGAGACCATAGAGAATAGAGAGACCATAAAGACCCACAGAGACCACAGAGACACCATAGAGAGTAGAAAGACCATAGAGACCAGAGAGACCCATAGAGACCATAGAGATCACAGAGATCAGAGAGACCCCTGGAGGCCAAAGAGAACCATAGAGACCATAGACAGTAGAGAGACCAGAGAGACCCATAGAGACCACAGAGACCAGAGAGACCACAGAGAGGCCCACAGAGACCATAGAGACCCAGAGAGACCAGAGAGACCATAGAGAGACCCGTAGAGACCATAGAGAGTAGAGAGACCATAAAGACCCACAGAGACCACAGAGACACTATAGAGAGTAGAGAGACCATAGAGACCAGAGAGACCCATAGAGACCATACAGACCATAGAGACCAGAGAGCCCTGGAGGCCAGAGAGAACCATAGAGACTATATAGACAGTAGAGAGACCAGAGAAACCATAGAGAGACCCATAGAGACCATAGACAGTAGAGAGCCCAGAAAGACCCATAGAGACCATAGAGAGTAGAGAGAGACCATAGAGATCATAGAGACCATAGAGACCCATAGAGCCCATAGAGAGACCCAGAGAGACCAGAGAGACCCAGAGAGACCATAGAGAGACCCATAGAGACCAGAGAGACCCAGAGAGACCATAGAGAGTAGAGAGACCAGAGAGACCCATAGAGATCAGAGAGACCCAGAGGGACCATAGAGACCCAGAGAGACCATAGAGAGTAGAGAGACCATAAAGACCCACAGAGACCACAGAGACCATAGAGACACCATAGAGAGTTGAGAGACCATAGAGACCAGAGAAACCCATAGAGACCATAGAGATCATAGAGACCAGAGAGACCCCTGGAGGCCAGAGAGACCCATAGAGACCATAGAGAGTAGAGAGACCATAGAGATCATAGAGAGGCCCATAGAGACCATAGAGACCAGAGACCACAGAGACCAGAAAGACCACAGAGAGGCCCACAGTGACCATAGAGACCCAGAGAGAGACCAGAGAGACCTTGTAGAGCCTCTGCTCCTCCGGGGGCCGTTTCAGGATCCCCTCCCGGATGCGTTTCAGCTCCAGGACGGTGCTCGACTCTTTGGCGTCCGTAAAGATGGTCGTCTTGTGGCGCCGGATCATCAGGAACACGTCCTGGGGAGGGGGGAAAAGAGGGGTGGTCACTGACCTGGGGGGCGTGGCTGTGCCGTGGGGGGCGTGGCCAGTGAGTTTAGGGGCGTGGCCAGTGAGTTTAGGGGTTGCAGAAGCCCCGTAGAGGGTGTTGGTGGTGGTAAATGGGCGTGGCTAGATGGTTTGGGGGCGTGGCCAGTGATTTTAGGGCGTGGTCAGTGACTTTGGGGGCGTGGCCAATGATTTTAGGGCGTGTCCAATGGCTTTAGGGGCGTGGCCAGTGAGGTTTGGGGTTGCGGAAGCCCCATAGAGGGTGTTGGTGGTGGTGAAGGGGCGTGGCTAGATGGTTTGGGGGCGTGGCCAGCGATTTGGGGGGCGTGGCTAAGGATTTTAGGGCGTGGTCTGTGACTTTGGGGGCGTGGCCAGCGAGTTTAGGGGCGTGGCCAGTGAGTTTAGGGATTGCAGAGGCCGCGTAGAGAGGGTGGGTGGTGGTCAAGGGGCGTGGCTAGTTGGTTGGGGGCGTGGCCAGTGATTTTAGGGCGTGGTCAGTGACTTTGGGGGCGTGGCCAAGGATTTTAGGGCGTGTCCAATGGCTTTAGGGGCGTGGCCAGTGAGGTTTGGGGTTGCGGAAGCCCCATAGAGGGTGGTGGTGGTGGTGAAGGGGCGTGGCTAGATGGTTTGGGGGCGTGGCCAGCGTCTTGGAGGCGTGGCCATGGATTTTAGGGTGTGGTCATTGACTTTGGGGGCGTGGCCAGCGAGTTTAGGGGCGTGGCCAGTGAGTTTAGGGGTTGCGGAAGCCCCGTAGAGGGTGTGTGTGGCGGTTATGGGGCGTGGCTAGTTGGTTTGGGGGCGTGGCCAGCGATTTGGGGGCGTGGCTAAGGATTTTAGGGCGTGGCCAGTGATTTGGGGGCGTGGCCAGTGATTTGGGGGTGGGGCCATTGATTGGGGGGCGGGGGGGCGGCATAACTGCCCCATATATCCCCCTCCTGCCCCACAGGCCCCACCCCTTGCCCCATAGACCTACCCCCTGCCCCTCCTCCTGCCCCACAGAGCCACGTTCTGCCCCATAGATCCCCCTCCTGCCCCAGAGCCCCCTCAATGCCCCCCTCAGCCCCCTCCTCCTGCCCCACAGCCCCTCCCCCTGCCCCTCCTCCTACCCCATAGACCTCCCCCTGCCCCACAGATCCCCCTCCTGCCCCACAGCACCCCCCAATGCCCCCTCAGCCCCTCCTCCTGCCCCACAGCCCTACCCCTTGCCCCATAGACCTACCCCCTGCCCCTCCTCCTGCCCCACAGAGCCACGTTCTGCCCCATAGATCCCCCTCCTCCCCCACAGCCCCCCCCAATGCCCGCCTCAGCCCCCTCCTCCTGCCCCACAGATCCCCCTCCTGCCCCACAGCCCCTCCCCCTGCCCCACAGGCCCCACCCCCTGCCCCTCCCCCTGCCCCACAGCCCCTCCCACTGCCCCACAGCCCCCCCCCAATGCCCCCACAGGCCCCACAGCCCCTCCCCCTGCCCCACAGCCCCCCCCAATTGCCCCACAGGCCCCACCCCTTACCCCACAGCCCCTCCTCCTGCCCCATAGACCTACCCCCTGCCCCTCCCCCTGCCCCACAGCCCCCCCAATGCCCCCGCAGCCCCCCCCAATGGCCCCACAGGCCCCTCCCCCTGCCCCACAGCCCCTCCCCCTGCCCCACAGCTCCCCCAATGCCCCCACAGCCCCCCCAATGGCCCCACAGGCCCCACCCCTTACCCCACAGCCCCTCCTCCTGCCCCACAGATCCCCCTCCTGCCCCACAGCAACCCCCAATGCCCCCTCAGCCCCCCCCTCCTGCCCCACAGCCCCACCCCTTGCCCCATAGACCTACCCCCTGCCCCTCCTCCTGCCCCACAGAGCCACGTTCTGCCCCATAGATCCCCCTCCTCCCCCACAGCCCCCCCCAATGCCCGCCTCAGCCCCCTCCTCCTGCCCCACAGATCCCCCTCCTGCCCCACAGCCCCTCCCCCTGCCCCACAGGCCCCACCCCCTGCCCCTCCCCCTGCCCCACAGCCCCTCCCCCTGCCCCACAGCCCCTCCCCCAATGCCCCACAGCCCCTCCCCCTGCCCCACAGCCCCCCCCAATTGCCCACAGGCCCCACCCCTTACCCCACAGCCCCTCCTCCTGCCCCATAGACCTACCCCCTGCCCCTCCCCCTGCCCCACAGATCCCCCTCCTGCCCCACAGCAACCCCCAATGCCCCCTCAGCCCCCCCCTCCTGCCCCACAGCCCCTCCCCCTGCCCCACAGCCCCCCCCAATGCCCCCACAGGCCCCACCCCTTACCCCACAGCCCCTCCCCCTGCCCCACAGCCCCTCCCCCTGCCCCACAGCCCCTCCCCCTGCCCCACAGCACCCCCCAATGCCCCCTCAGCCCCCCCTCCTGCCCCACAGCCCCCCCTCCTGCCCCCCTCAGCGCCCCTCTCCTGCCCCACAGACCTACCCCCTGCCCCTCCCCCTGCCCCACAGATCCCCCTCCTGCCCCACAGCCCCCCCCAATGCCCCCTCAGCCCCCCTCTCATCTCTGCCCCCCCCCCCTCCCCTCACCATGGCGGCCGCTCCTTCCCCGCCGCTTCCCCCGCGATCCCAGCAGCCCCCGCGGCGGGCGGGGCGAGGGCGGGGAATGCGCATGCGCGGGGAGAAGCCACGCCTCCTCTTTTCCGACGCCATCTTGGGAAGGGCCGGCCAGTCGCGGGCGCCATCTTAGGAAGGGCGCAGCGCGGCCGGGGGGCGCCATCTTGGGAAGGTCGAAGCGAGGCGCCGTTTGGCGCGGGCGCCATCTTGGAAATGTCGCGACCAGGCGCCATTTTGTGTGTGGCCGCCATCTTGGGAAGGGCAGGAGGGGGGGGGGCAGGAGG
>JAUMJL010001817.1:0-16606 GCA_033558185.1 Dromococcyx pavoninus
AAGCGCTACTGTCACGTGGTAAAACCCGGAAGCGACGGAGGGGCTGGCGGCGATGAGCGGCGGGGCTGAAGCGGTGGTGGCGGCCGGGGGTGAAGCCGAAGGCGAGCCCGAGCGGCGGGTCCACATCGTGGTGGAGTATTGGTGAGCCTGGACTCGGGCTGCTTCCACGAGGGCGAAGAATCAGGGGGGATTTGGGTGAGGGGCGAGGGGTCTTCAGGGGTTGCAAAGGATCCGGGAGGGATGGCCAAAGAGGGTATGGGGGCAACAAATGGGGGAACTGGGATGGGCATCCAGGGTGCTGGGAGGATTTCAGGCTTTTGAGGGGCTGGAGGGTGAAGGAAGTGGCTGAGGAGGGGGATATAGGGGGCTGAAGGCTGAGAAAGGGGATATGGGGAGCTGAGAAGGGGGATATAGGGGCACGGGGGGTGAAGGAGGGGGGATATAGGGGGTTGGGGGGCTGGGGAGGGGGATATAGGGGACCTGGGGTGTGAAGAGGGGTGCTGAGGAGGGAGCACATGGGATGATGGGGGGCTAAGGAGGGGGATATAGGGGTCTTAGGAAGCTCTGAGGGGTTGGGGGGAGGAGTTGAGGTGCTGAGGAGTGGGTGGGTGGTATGGTAATGGTGTGGGGGGTGCTGAGGAGTGCAGGGAGCTGGGGTAGTGTGGCAGCTGGGTGACTTCTGGGGTGAGGTATGAGGGTTTGGGGGGTCATGGATGAGGGTTCTGGGGATTTAGGGGTGCAGGAATCATGGATGGGGGTTCTGAGGATTCAGGGGTGCTGTAGGGGATGTAGGTGTACAGGTGGCAGCAGGGGAGGTGGATTCTGGGGGCTCCTTTGTTTGGGGCAGGGTTGGATGGGGAATGTTGACTGAGGGGTGCTGCTGGGGGGTCCCCACACAAGGGCCCAGGCCTCACCACCTCTTCCTGCCCCAGCGAGCCCTGCGGCTTCGAGCCCACCTACCAGGAGCTGGCGAGCGCCGTGAAGGAGGAGTACCCCGACATCGAGATCGAGTCCAGGCTGGGGGGCACAGGTGGGGGCCTGCTGCGACTGGCACCGGGCAGGGGTCACTCTGGGGTGCACTGCAGTCAGGGGGAACCCTCTTCTTGCCCCGCTGTGGTGCTGGGTGCCAGCCTTGGCTTTGTAGGGAGGACAGGGGGGCTGAGCTGGTTTAAAGGTGAGGCTGGGGGCTGCCCCTCACCGGGGTGTAGGGGATTGCAGAGAATTGGGAGCCTGGGGGTTCTGCCAGGAGCAGGGCAGGAGCCCCCTGAGCACTCTGGGGGTGCACTGTGTGCTCTGCCAGCCTGATTGCTGCAGTGGGGACAGTCTGGGGGTGCCACCGCAGCGTTTCTGCCTCCCAGATGCTTGTGCTGGCAGTTGGTGCATCAGGAACGGGTGCAGGATGGGTGTAGGGGAGTGCAGCTCCGTGCAGGATGGGTGCACAGCTCACAGCTTGGCCCTCTGTGTTTTTAAGGTGCCTTTGAGATTGAGATCAACGGGCAGCTGGTCTTCTCCAAGCTGGAGAACGGAGGCTTTCCCTATGAGAAGGATGTAAGTACCCAGCCCCGAAGGGCTTTGTTCCTGCAGGGAGCTCCCCTGTGACAGGTTTGTCCCGTGGTGTCTCCGTTCATCACCCACCAGCTCTGCCTGAGCCCTGACAAAGCCTGAGGGTGTTGTTCCCTTTGCTACCAGCCCTCTGGGACCTACTCCAATCCTGCTGTGGTGCAGCGTGAGCTTGAGAGGTGCTCAGGGATGGTTCCTGGAGCTCTGGCCTCAGCGTTCCTTGGATGGTTCCTTGGCTCTGGCCATGATTTGCACTTGTGGCACTGCCTGACCTCCACATGCTGCATCCAACGGCTCCCAACCACTGCATCCTCTGCCACGAGTGTTCCTTCTCCTGCCAGACCTCGCAGTGAGGCCAGGCTGGAGCACAGCCCCCTCTCCTCTCTCTCCTCAGCTGATCGAAGCGATTCGCAGAGCGAGGAATGGGGAACCTCTGGAGAAAATCACCAACAGCCGCCCCCCCTGCGTCATCCTGTAGCCTCACGCCCAGCTGGGACCTCCCAGCACCCTCCACGTCACCCCGCTTTGCTCCTCGCTGCCTTCATTAACTCCCAGGGGACCGGGGACATCGGGAGAACGCGAGAGCGTAAGGAACACCCTGGGGAATCCCACCACGGCACAGGGAGCGAGAGCTGGGATGGGCAGAGCTGCGCTACTGGTCTCACTGGGATGGCTGTGCCGTGGTGGCCATTCTGATCTGTCCCTTTGTGTCACAGCCCTGTCGTGCCTGTCTCTCTGCAGGTGCCACCGTGGTGTGGCTCCTCCTGCCTGCCCTCGCCGTCCCCCTTCCTCTGCGCCCAGTGGTGCGGGGTTGGGGGGGGGGGGAACCTCCCTTCCCTCATCCGCTGGGAATTCGGGGCCCAACAAAAGCTCTGCCCAGCCCTCGGGGGGAGCCAGGCTGGGTGTCAGAAGGGATTTGCAGCTCCAAACCTCCCAGCAGGTTAAGGCAGAGGGAAAACCACTCGCTGTAAACTTTAGCGTAACTCGTTAATGATTAAAGTCTCTCCTGTCACTGTTTAAACCGGTGCGAGGGCAGCGGGGACCGGCGGCCCCGGCCGGGCCTGGGAACCCCAGCCTGGCTTTGTCCCCATGGCCAAGAGCTTTATTTAACAGCCTTGAGCTTCCCCTCCCCATTCTCAGGCTCTCAGCTCTCGCTTTCTGCCTGTAATGACCCTGCCCTTCGCCACGGGGCGGCCGAGCCGGCGGAGGGCCCCCTATTTATTCTATACCGTCTACAAACCTGGCTGCCTGATGCTGAATAAAGGGCAGAGAAGGTGACCCCTCACGTGTACCTGGAGGATGGGGGTGGGACACGGGCACCTGGGCATGAAAGCAGGGTTAGATCAGGTCTCCTGCCTGCCCTGCCCTTGGCCACTGGCCAGGTGGGATCAGGACTTTCACCCTCCAGGTAAGCAGGTCCTGCCCTTCCCTGCGTCTTCCAGTGGTGGCACCTGAGGCCAGGGGGGAAAAGGAAGGGACAGGATGGTCCCTGGGAGATGGAAATGGATCCCCTGCGATGGAGATGGGGGAAACCAAACAGACAAGGGGAGTATTAAAAAAAAAACCCCAATGTACAATTACCAAATATACATCTCGGTGCGATACAGTCGGCTTCAAAAGAATCCAGGAGGAGCCGGGACACGAGCCCGGCCTCTGCCTGCTCTCAGTGCAAGTCTCTGTGTCCTGGGGCACCTGGGGCACCAGGAAAGGGAGGAGGGTGGCGCTGATGGCGAGGTTTGCGGGATGAGGCGGAGCAGGACAATCTCAGAGGGGTGTGTGGGGTGGTGGAGGCGCCTTTGGGGTGGCGTGGGCTGTCCTCCTCCAGGCTGAGCTCCTGGTTACAGTTCGTGCACTGTGGGTCACCCCAGCTGGTGCTGAGCTCCTGGGGGTGCCCAGAGCAACGCCTGGCATGAAGGGTGACCCCTCTCTGTCCCCACATGTGCTGCCACACTCTCCCACAGCATCCTGGGATCTCCCAGCTCTCCATGGCTGGTGTCATCCCGCGGCATTAGTGTAGATGCCACCAGGCAGAGGGGACAGCCACCTGCCCCACGTCCATGACTCGCTGTGCCAACCCTCCCAAGCTGCCTCAGAGAAGTTCAGGGGGGAGCTCTCCACAGCCTGGCCCTACGCTGCCGCGTCGTCGGGGCCGGCCAGGCCAAGGTATTCGGGGTTCTCGGCTGTGGGCGTTGTGCCAGGGCCACCCTCAGGGCCACCAGCCTTGGGGGGGTCCTGGTTCCAGTAGTAGGGGTTGTCGAAGGCCTGGCTGAAGGGGCCGGGTGGGCCAGGGGGTGTCAGGTACTCGGGATTCTCCACGGCGTGGCCGAAGGGCCCTGGGAAGGGGTGCTTGGCTTCCTTGATGAGCCCGTTCTTCCCCTGGTGTCCCTTGGGCTTCTCTGCTGGGGATGGGGGTGCGCAGGGGTGCCAGTGCGGGGGCTGCCGCTCCCCAGCCTGATTCACGTACTCTGCAGGAAGGAAGAATGTATTGGGGACCACGTTGGTCAGACTGGGACAGGGGCAGGTGGGCAGGGTGCCCGCTCAGCCATCCCCTCCCTACCTGGCATGGTGGTGCGGGGCGCCGGGGCGGTGAAGCCCTCGGGGTCCACGTCCTCGCTCTCCTCGGCCCCCAGCCCCGTGGGATCCTCGCTGTACCGCGGCAGGGTGCCAGGTTCCCGTGCCAACGGGCTCTGCAGGGCAGCCTTGGCCGCACCGTCCCCCTCTGGCACCTCTGGCACGGGACCCTCCGGCCCCTCAGCCAGGCCCTGGGTGGGGAAGGAGAAGGCGGCCAAGCCCTCACCCTCTTCCACATCAACCGGGGTCTCCGCGGTGCTCTGGGTGTGGGAAAGGGCACAGAGTCGGGCGCGTGCAGCCCACACCGAGGACCCACTCCCAGTGCCCATGGACAGGGTCCCCCGGGCAGCGCAGAGGACGCTGCACCCCACGTCCCCCCCTTGCCCGGGGCTGCCCTGGCACCAGGTCAACCCCCCACACCTCTGCCAGGTGATGGGGGTGCCTCCTGCCTGGTCTCCCCTCAAGCCCACCTACCCGCGTGGAGGAGATGCGGCTGCGGTAGGTGGTGGAGGTCTCGGCGCTGAAGAAGCCCTGGTGAGGGACCAGGTATTCCTCGGCGTCCACCAGGTCATCCATGTCCTCCTCCTCGAGCAGAGCCCGGTAGAAGGTGCTGTCGATGGAGCTGGGAAGCCCAACCATGTCGTTCTGAGGGTGAGAGAAGTGGTCAGTGACCCATTCTGAGGTGCTGATGGAGGGGCAGGACCCCTGAGCACCCACCTACCTGGATGACCACGAAGCGTTGAGGGTCCCGAGCCATGCGGGAGAATTCGGTGACCAGCTCCCGAAACTTGGGCCGGCACTCGGAGTCGATCATCCAGCCTGGGAAAGAGCCAGACAAGAGTCAAGGCCAGGAGCGAGGGAGGTGCCACCACGGTGCCCTGTCCCCTCTCCCCGTGTCCTTGTCCCCCTCCCCGTACATTTCACCATGATCATGTAGACGTCGATGGTGCAGATGGGCGGCTGCGGCAGCCGCTCACCCTTCTCCAGCAGGTCCGGGATCTCCCGGGCAGGGATCCCATCGTAGGGCTTCGCTCCAAAGGTCATCAGCTCCCACACGGTGACACCTGGAGGGGACAGGGATGGGGGTGAGCGGTGCCCCAGGCGTCCCCACGCATCGCCTCGGTGAGGAGGCCACCCTGACGTACCGTAGCTCCAGACATCGCTCTGGTGCGTGAAGCGCCGGCGGAGGATGGACTCCAGCGCCATCCACTTGATGGGGACCTGGGAGAGGGCAAAGAGAGAGGTGAGCAGGACTTGGGGTAGGGGTGGGCTGGTTGTCCCCACAGGGGAGCATCGTGGTCCCCACTGCTGTCCCCAAGCCGTACCTTGCCACCATCGGCGTGGTACTCGGTCTCATCGATATCGAGCAGCCGGGCCAGCCCGAAGTCAGTGATCTTGACGTGGTTGGGGCTCTTGACGAGGACGTTGCGAGCGGCCAGGTCCCGGTGCACCAGTCGCACCTCCTCCAGGTAACTCATCCCCTGGGAATGGTGCATGTCAGGCTGGCCTCGGCCACCCCCACGTGTCCCCCACCCCAGGTCCCCTTGGACCCCCCCGTCCTACCTTGGCTATCTGCACACACCAGTTGAGCAGGTCCTGGGAGCCGATGCGGTCCTTGTTCTCCCGCACGTAGTCCAGGAGGCAACCATAGGGCATCAGCTGCGTCACCAGCTGCACCGTGGACGTCAGGCAGATGCCCAGCAGCCGGGACACGTAGGGGCTGCCCACCCCTGCCATCACGTAGGCCTCCTGCAAGCAGGGTTGGGGTCCATCAGGATGGGCAGGGGCTGCCACCAGCACTGCTCGCCCACCGGCACCACCGGCACACTCACGTCCAGGATCTCCTTGTTGGCTTTGGGCGATGTGTTCTCCCGCAAGACCTTGATGGCTACCGGGATCTTCACGCTCTCCCCATCAGGGATCCAGATGCCCTGGCAGGGGAGGACACAAACAGGTTGAGGGGGTGTAGAATAAGGAAGTTCCCAGCCCACTGGCAGCAACCCCCACCCCTCACCTTGTAGACGGTGCCAAAAGCACCAGAGCCCAAGACTTTCACTTTCTTGAGCTCCGTCTCCTTGAGGATCCGCATCTGGGCCTGGTTGGGGAGGGCTCCACTGGGCGTCAGCGGCTCCACAAGCTGTGGGCACAGATGGGTGAGGGGGGGGCCGGGCTCCTGGGGTCTCCCCCCAGCACTGGGGGTCCATTCCCACTGGGAATGCCACCGGTCCTGGTGTGCCCACCTCGGTCTCCTGCAGAAGGCGCCGCATGGTGTGCTTCCGCTCCTGCTGCCGCCGGCGCTTGACGCAGACAACGGTGATGAGAAGGAGGACGACGACCAACAGAGCCCCCACCACGCCGGCGATGATGGATGTCACCTGGCTGCGAGACCAGAGGTGACCAGGGTGGGCAAGATGATGATGGGGTGGGGGTCCTGGCTGGAGGAGCCACCCCCAGCGCCCAGAGGGGTGGGGGTCAGGGTGGCACAAGGCACCTGTGCTCCTACCTCGGCTTCTGGTCCACAGGACAGCCGTCCTCATCCCGGATCGTGCACCTGGAGACACAGTGGGCAGCATTCCCCCTGTCAGCAGCCCCCTCACGACCCCCTGCCCACACCTGGCTTGGACCACCCAACACCCCGACTCACGAGTGGGTGCAGTTGGTGGGGCAGAGCTGGCAGACGCCATCTTCATCCGGGTACTTCCAGACGGGGACGAAGGAGGCGTCTGCTTTCACCCCACTGGGGCAGCGCCGCACGCACTGCTGCGCGTCCTTGTAGTGGGCGCAAGCCACGCACTGGTCTGCCTCCTGTGGGAAGGGGGTGTGAGGGACCTGGGCATCCAGAGCCACCCCCCATTGTCTCCCCCACGTGCCCTCCATCCTCACCGATCCGAAGCAGGTCTCGGTGCCGTTCTGGGGCTGGCACTCAGGGTGGCACGGCAGGCACCGCGTCCCGTTGGCGTGTTCACGGGTGGCTCTGTGGGGTGAAGGTGTCACGGAATTGCTCGGTTGGAAAAGAGTTTTGAGATCATCGAGTCCAACCACACCTGTCCACTACTAAACCATTCCTGAGCACCTCATCTGCCTGTCTTTTAAACTCCTCCAAGGGATGGAGACTCAACCACCTTCCTGGGCAGCCTCTGCCAGGGCCTGAGAGTTCTTTTGGTGAAGAGATGTTTCCCAATGTCTAATCTGAACCTCCCCTGGTGCAACTTGATGTCCTTTCCTCTCATCCCATCACCTGTCACTTGGGAGAAGAGGCCAACACCCACCTCCTCTGAGGTTGTTGTAGACAATGATGAGGTCTCCCCTCAGCCTCCTTTTCTCCAGGCTAAACAACGCCCGGTCCCTCATAACCCCTGTTCTCCAGCCCCTTCCCCAGGATGGTGGGGTGGACATGGAGATGGGGTCCCAGACGTGGGGGGATGATGCTCTGCCCACCATCCCCGGGGTGCTCTGCTCACCCATCCAGGAGGTTGCAGGAGGCGACGCACTCCTGGCCACGCAGGAACCGCTCGCAGGTGACGCACTGGGTGGGGCCGGGCCCCCAGCAGTGCCCGTGGGCACAGAGGCGGAAGCAAACGAGCCCCTCGCTCTCTGCAAAAGGAGATGCTCAGCACCGGGGTGGGAGGGTGGGGGTCTCCCCCTCCCCATCCCCCCGGGGGTGCTGCTTACCGCACTGCTCGGGGGGTTTGTTGTGGGTCTGGAAGAGGCGCTGGCGGGGGTTACGGAAGATGCTGTCCCAGGGCACCTTCTGGAGGAAGCAGAGCTGGGGGTTGTGGTGGACGAGCACCATCCCGCTGCTGATCTCCTGCAGGGAGCGGAGCCCCAGCGCCCGCACCGCCAGGTCCCGCAGCGTCAGCGAGTAGGCGCCGCTGCCGAGACACCGCCCGTGAGCCTGTGTGCACCCCCACCGTGTCCCCGTGGCCTTCCGCGTGCCTCCCCACGTTCCCCCAACCCCCACATCCCAATGTCCTTCCCTGCATCCCCACGTTCTCCCAACCCCCGTGTTCCTACGGCCTTCCCTGTGTCCCGGCCCCGTATTCCCATGTCCCCCACTGTGTCCCCATGTTCCTCCAACCCCCATGTTCTTCCCTGTGTCCCCATGTCCTTCCCCATGTCCTGCTTTGTGTCCCCATCTTCCCATGTCTCCCTCACTCCTATATCACCACGTCCTTCCCTGTGTTCCCATGTCCCCTGCCGTGTCACCATGTCCCCCCATCCCCATTTTCCCCCATATCCCCATCTTCCCATGTCTCCCTCACTCCTCTATCTCCATGTCCTTCCCCGTGTCCCCCTGTGTGTCCCCATGTCCCCCCCATATCCCCATGTCGTTCCCTGTGTCCCCATGTTCCCCCCACCCCTGCATCCCTATGTCCCCCTCTCATCTCCCCATACCCCCCACTCCCATATCTCCATGTCCTTCTCTGTGTCCCCATTTCTCTCCACCATGTCCCCGTGTCCCCATGTCCCCCCATATCCCCAAGTCCTTCCCCATGTCCCCCCTACTCCCATATCCCCAAGTCCTTCCCAGTGTCCCCTGTCCCCCCCACTCCCCATATCCCCATGTCCTTCCCTGTGTCCCCCCCACTCCCATGACCCCGTATCCACACCCCTGTCCCTATGTCCCCCCTTGTCTCCCCATCTCCCCCCCACTCCTGTATCCCTATGTCCACCCCATGTCCCCTTCACCCTGGGATCCCCTTGACCCCCCGTCCCCGCTCACTTGTGCAGCACACGGCCCCGGATGATCCGCAGGTTTTGGAAAACACCCAGGTCAGGCAACCCAGGTGGCCAAGCAGCGATGTAGAGGAAGCCTGTGGGCACCAAAGTGTCACAACCCTGTGCCCCCCACCCCATCCGTAGCCCCCCAGCTCCCCTCACTCACCCGTCAGCTCCTCCAGGCTCTCAAAGGTCCTCAGCAGTTTGGGGTCCAGGGGTGGCGTGTTGGTGCTGGGATCCCTGCCGAGGACAGGAGGGAGGTTGGGGTGGGGTCCTGGTGGGGGTCCCACGGGCTTGGGGAGGGGGACAATGCTCTTACCCAGCGAATGTCTCAGGCAGGAAGGCCAGGCTGCCAAAGATCTTGGTGCAGCCAGTGAAGTGCTGGATGTTGGAGGCATTCACAGCGCGGACACCCTTGAGGAAATCCACTCCCAGCCCGTAGCACACTGAGTGGGGGGCACAGAGGGGCTGGGGGGTCCTGCCAGGACCCCCACTCCCCCTAAAACACTCCCAGTGCCCATCCCTGTGGGATGCAGTGCTAGGCAGGGTCCCTGCCAGCTGTGGAGAGACCCTGCTAGGACACGGCCAGCACTCCCTGCACACCCCTGGGGTCCCCAAACCCCTCCCCTTAAGGCACTGGGTGGGGGGTGGAGGGGGCTGCTCACCCTCTGGGCAGGGTTTGCTGCACTTCTCACACTTCTGGACGTTGTTGACGGTGACCTCCTGGCTGTTCTGGGGACACACGAGGGTGCAGGAGCCCACCTCCGTCGCAAGGTAGTTATCTGGGGGGAAGAGGGGGGTCGGGGGGTGCTGTTAGGACCACGGTGGCTCAATTCCAGACCCCCCCCTCTGCTGGCAAGTCACCCACAGGGGCACTGGCTGACACAGCTGGCTCCGAACGTGTAGCGCCCGTCGCGGTTGGGCACCGACTCGAAGGTGTCCGAGTTGTAGATGACGAGAGGGGGACAGTGCAGCTCGCAGATCCCGCTCCGGTTGAAGTTGAGACACGCCTGGGGTTGGAGGGGGGACACACAATGGTTGGTGTGAGACCCCAGTGTCCCCTCCCCAGGAGAAGCCCCCCCCCCCCCCCCCTAAATTCCCGGGGCGCACCAGGCAGTCGGAGTGCTTGGGGCCGGTGCAGCCGGCGGCGCATTGCTCGTGGCAGCAATCTGTCGGCTTCGTCCCCTTGCAGCGTGGGCAGCCGTGGCAGATGCTGTTGGTCACTGCATGGGAGGATGAGGAGAAGGGATGTTGGGGGAATGGGGATGCTGCCGGCTCTTCCTCGGCCTCCTGGGGTGGGTTCCCAGGCCAGGGATGTGTGGGCGCCACTGGGGATCTCGGATTTGGGTGCCAAGTAGGGGGCAGTGGGGCAGGGATTTGGGAGGGGGTGAGGATCCCCAGCGCTGGGAGTTGTGGGGATCTGTGGGGCAGGGATTTGGGTGCCAAGTGCAGGTCTGTATGGCAGGGATTTGGGGGAACAAGGATCCCTGGGGCAGGGATCTGTGGGGGCAGCTGAAGGTCTTTGGGGTGGGGACTTGGGTGTCAAGTAGGGAGCAGTGGGGCAGGGATTTGGGAGGAGGGTAAGGATCCCCAAGGTGGGGATCTGTGGGGGTAAATGGGGATCTGTGGGGCAAGGATCTGGGTGCCAAGTGCAGGTCCATGGGGCAGGGGGCAACTGGGGGTCTCTGGGGCAGGGATTTGGGTGCCCAGCAGGGTTCAAAGGGGCAGAAACTGGGGGGACAAATGGAAGTTCCCACAGTAGGTATTTTGGGGAGCCCAGTGGACTGGGAGTTGGGAGGGGGCAGCAATTGAGGGGTTCAGGGGGGGTCTCTGAGGCCAGGATTTAGATGGGAAGTAGGGGTCAATAGGGCAAGGACATTCAGGAGCAGGGGGTCCTGTGGGGCAGAGCCTTTGGTGGTCACCGATGGGGGCAGAGCTTTTGGGGGTCCCTAGGGGGGGGCAGAGCTTTTGGGGGTCCCGGGGGTGGGCAGTGGCCCTGACTCACGTGTCTGGCAGTCCTGTGGCCCCTCGCCCCAGCAGTGCCCCTCAGCACACAGCGCCCGGCAGTTGGGACCTGCGCCGGGGGAAGCGTCAGAGGGCGATGCCAGGGGGGCCTGACAACCCCCAGACCCCCCATTCCTGGGTCCAACCCCACCCTCTCCCCATGGTCACGGTGCTCACAGCTGCGGTTCCGGGCGCTCTCCACCCAGGTCTCGTTGCGGAGGTCGTTGTGCCGGTGGAAGATGTCAGACCAGAGGATGGTCTCCTGGAAGCACAGCTGGGGGTTCCTCTCGATGCGCACCCCTCCCTTCAGGATCTCTGTGCAGGGACAGGTTGGGGGGGGAGGTCAGCATGGGGAGAGGGGGGTCTGCAGCCCCATGGGAGCTCCCAGTCCCACGCAGGGACCCGCCACTCCATGAGGACACCCAGTCCCAGGTAGGGAACTGCCATCCCCATGGGGACACCTGGTCCAGGATAGAAACCGGACTGCCACCCCACGGGGACAACCAGTCCATAGGGACCCCCACGCCAAGGGGACACCCAGTCCCATACAGGGACCCTGTCACCCATGAGGACCCCCCAGTCCATAGGGACCCCCACCCCATGGGGAACCCCAGTCCATTAGGGACCCCCACCCCATGGGGACACCCAGTTCCACACAGGGACCTGCCATGCATAAGGACACCCAGTCCACAGGGACCCCCAGTCTATAGGGACCCTCACTGTACGGGAACATCCAGTTCATAGGGACCATCACCCCATGAGGACCCCCAGTCCATAGGGACCCCCTCACCCCAGGCAGCACCTGGCAGCAGGACCCCCCCCAGCTCCAAGCCCCCCCTGCGGGGTCTCTGACCTGTGAGGTGTCGCATGCCCAGCTGGCGCAGTCCCACGCCAGCGGGGCCGGCGTTGCCCACCACGGCCAGGGCGTAACGCTCCTGGAAGAGCTGCGTCCCGCGGATGATGCGCAGGCTCTGCAGCTCCAACTGGCTCACTTGGTTCTCCGCGATCAACACGTAACCCTGCACCTCCTTGATGTCCTGGGGACGGAGGGATGGAGGTGAGGGAGCAGCCAGACCCCCTGCCGTGTCCCACCCAAGGTGATTTCCTCTCCCCCCTTCGCACCTTGAGGAAGGTGGTGTCGGCATCAGGGGGAAGGTAGGTGAGCTCCAGGTTGCCCTGGACCACTTGGCAGCCCTGGTAGAGGTGTCGCAGGGTCTCGTAGTGGCTCTCGGGGCTGGAGGGACGCAGCAGCTTCATGTCGGTCCCCGTGCACACTGTGGGGATGGAACTGGAGCTCAGGGGGGGCTGGAATGGGAGCTCAGGGGGTTGGAACAGGAGCTCAGGGGGGGTTGGAACAGGAGCTCAGGGGGGGCTGGAATGGGAGCTCGGGGGGGGCTGGAACAGGAGCTCAGGGGGTTGGAACAGGAGCTCAGGGGGTTGGAATGGAAGCTCAGGAGGGGCTGGAATGGGAGCCTGGGGAAGGGGCTGGAATGGGAGCTCAGGGGGGGATGTAACGGGAGTTCAGCAGGGATGGAACCAGAGCTCCATGGAGTCAGAACAGGAGCTCAAGGGGGGTCAAAACTCTGTGGAGTCAGAATTGGAGCTCAGTTAGGATGGAACGGGAGCTTAGTGGGGACAGAATCAGAGCTCAGTAAAGAACGGAACTGAAGCTCAGTGGAGACAGACAGGGGGGATGGAATTGGAGCTCAGCAGGTCCCCTCGCCCAGCCCATCTTCACCCCCGTGGGAAACAGAGCAGCGGTAGCCACCGGCCTCCGCAGGAACCACCATGGATCTGCTGGTGGCCGTTTATCTCCGGAGCTGCTCCCGACAGCTTCCGATGGCTTTCCTGAATCGCCGCTCCCGGCACGCGGCAAAGCTGCTCCCGCTTTGGCACCCAGCCCTGGGCCCCACACGAGGGACAACGGGGGGTCCGCGTCACCCCACGGGTGTCGGGTGGTGCCGGGGGGCCAGGCTGGGACCCACAGCCCCTCTGTGCAGTGCCGGGGGGCCACGGTGGGGGCCGAGGGCAGGAATGCTCTACCCACGCTGGCGGGGGGGGCCGCGGCGAGACAAGACCCGATTGTTGAGCGGCGTTGGCTGCTCTTGAGCGGCGATGGCGGCTGTTGAGTGGCGATGGCGGCCGAAGCACGGCCGGCACCATCTCCAGGGGGGCTACTGGCCACGGGACCATAGGGGTGGGGGGGTGGGAGACGCGGGCACCTTGGGCCTCGCGCCCGCTGGGTGAGTCACGGTGGCACAGGGCCCCCCCTGCTGCGGCAGGAACCGCCTTTTCAGGTCGGGCGTGTTTGGGGAGCAGCGGTGACGCAGGGCTGGCGGGCACGGCCCAACCCTGGCGCGCCCGCGGCCCCCAGCACCATGCTGGGACAACGTCCCCTCAGCACCAAACTCCAGCCCGGCTCCTGCAGCGACCCTGCTGGCACCCTGGCACAGCCACAGTGCCACCGTCACCTCCCTGGGCGGGGGGCACAGAGGCACCCAGAGAGGGGGTTTGGTGTCCCCATCCTGCACGGCTTCAGCACTGACCCCACCATCACCCTGGCACAGCCCCAGTGCCATCATCCCCTTCCCAGTCAAGGGGGTACAGAAGTGCACAGAGAGGGGGTTCAGTATCCCCAACCCTGTCTAGAGGGGACAACCGGTCGTGCCACAGCTGAGAAGGGGTTTGGTGTCCTCGTCCCTGTCTAGAGGGGACAACCGGCCGTGCCGCGGCTGAGTGACAACCGCCAGTGCCAGCAGCTGCTTGCACAGCCTCATGGCTGGGGGACAAGGCTGGCAGATGCCTCCTCCGCCTGCTCCAGGGCCACCGAGCCAGGCTGAGCCCCCAGGCATGACCAGAAAGGGGGGGGACCCCTCGAATTTGGTGCTCAACTCTCACCCCACCGTGGTGGCCTTGGAGGAGGAAGCCACTGCAGGCAGCCAGAGCTCAAGGTGTGCCTTCCACCTGCCCCGCGGCACACGTAGAGGATGCCCTGGGTTTTCCCCAGGGCAAAGGGCAGCAGTGGGACCCTTGCTGCGTCCCGTGAGCTTCGGCTCTGCCAGGATCCTGGCTGGGCACCAGGAAGGGCTCCATCCTGCCTGGCTCGCTCCAGTGGATTGTCCCATTTGTCCAGAGGTGGTCACCAAGGCAGCTGGCAAAGCCCAGTGGCCACATGCCCACAGGGCTATCCCGTCCCTGGTCACCCCATCCCAGTCAGCACAGGGATCAGACCCCAGGAGGGACAGGGACACACCAGGGTGACCCCAACCTGGAGCCAGCAGCACCCTCAGCAAGGTTTGGGTGCCAGGAGCAGAGGGGACTCGGTGTCCCCATGTCTCTGCCCCACAGCCCCGCACCGGCTCAGCCCCATGGGGTGTTGGCTTCCCAAATCCTCCCAGTGCTGGACCTGCTTCCCAGTGTCAGGTTGATGCTGGAGCAGGCACCGGGGTCAAAACCTGCCACTCACTTCTGGGGCTCCTGATGGCCCCCTTGGGGCCACCATCCCGTCCCAGTGCTCACCAAGGCCCCAGGACAGGCAGAGCTCCTGATGGCCACCTTGGGGCCACCAGACCTGTCCCCATGCTCAGCCAAGGCCGTGGGATAGGCACGGTTCCTGATGGCCACCCTGGAGCTACTGATGGTGGCCTTGGGGCTGCTGATGCCCACCTTGGGGCCACCAGCCCTGTACCCACGCCCAGCCGAGGCCCCAGGACAGGCAGGGCTCGTGCCCAGGCTGCTCCCGCTCCAAGCGCGGCCGTTCTCCGGGGCTGGGCAGGGTGCGGCACGTTGAGAATGTGGATGGGAGCGACGGGGACGCACCCACCCAGCCACCCACCCAACCAGCCGCTCCGCAGGGCACCGTGCCCGCCCCAGCACCCCGAAACCTCCGGGATGAGAACCCCGGGAAACTGAGGTTCCCCCTCATTCCTATTTCCCCAGGCATTACCGGAGCCCTGGGAGCGGCTACAGCCAAGGGGGGGAGTCCCCCAAACTACTCCCGGGGCTTGTCCCGTCATCCCGGTGCCCCCCCCCCCCAGTCCCCTCCCGGTGCCTCCCGGTGCTGGTCGCTCCCGAGCAAAACTTTGCTCCAAGTCTCGTGGCCCAGGGTCCCCCCGCGGGGTCCCCTCCCCATTCCGGTCGCTCCGGTGCAAAACTTTGCTCCAAGTCCGGCGGCTGTGTCCCCGCCCCGCGTTCCCGGTGTCTCCTCCCGGTACTCTCCCGGTGCCTAGTGTGTTCCTCCGGTTCCCAGTGCCCCCCGGTCCCGTACAACACTTTGCTCCAAGTCCGGCGGCTCCGTGCCCCCGGTGCCCCCGGTACCTTCTCAGCGGGCGGGGCAGGGACAGAGCGCGGGTCCCCCCGGTTCCCGGTGACCCCCGTGCGTCCACCAGTTCCCCCCTCGGTGACCCCCCCGATTCCCTCTCCACGTCGGTCGCTTCCATGCAAAACTCTTCTCCAAGTCCCGCGGCTCCGTGCCCCCCTCGGTGCCTCCCCCAGTCCCCTCTTGTGCCCCCCGGTGCTCTCCGATCCCCTCCCGGTGCCGGTCGCTCCGGTGCAAAACTTTTCTCCAAGTTCGGCGGCTCCGTGGTTCCCTCCCCCAGGTCCCGATCGCTCCGGTGCAAAACTTTTCTCCAAGTCCCGCGGCCCCGTGCCCCCCGGTGCCCCCCCCGGTACCTTCTCCGCGGGCGGGGTGCGGGCAGATCGCGGGCAGCAGCAGCAGCAGCAGCCGCCGCAGCCCGGCGGGGCTCATGGCGCTCAGCGCGGGCCCATGGCGCCCCCCCCCCCCTCACCCCCCCCGCCGAACTTTGCGGGGCCGGAGCCGCCGCCTCCCGCCGCGCCCGGGCTCCGCCTCGCGGGGCCGCGCTCGGGCACCAGCACCGCCCCAAACACAGCATTCCCACCGCATCCCCGGGAGCGCTCCCGCAGACCCCGGGACACCACACACACACACGCACATCTCCCGGGATCCCTCCCATCCTCTGGGACACCTCCCCCATCCCCCCTTCATCCTTCGGAACCCCCTATCCTCCGGGATCCCTTCCCCATCCTTCGAGACCCCCCTGTCCTCCGGGACCTCCCCCGTCCCCCGGGACGTCCCTCATAGTCCAGGACTCTCCTCCATCTCCCGGGAACCCCTCACCGATCCAGGACCCCACTCATAACCCGGGATCCCTCCCATCCTCCGGGAGCACCAGGACCCCCTCTCCTCCGGGACACCCTCAGTCCTTCGGGACTCCCCTCATCATCCGGAATCCCACTCATAACCCGGGACCCCCACCCTTCATCCCCCGGGACAACCTTAATTCCCTGGGACTACTCCCATCCCCCAGGATCCCCCCCCGTCCTCCAGGACCCCCTGCTTCGGGATACCCCCCATCCCTGGGGATTCCCCCCTACCCTAAACAGAGCATCCCTCCGGAACGCGCTCCCACGTCCCCCGGGACCCCTATCCTTCGGGACCCCCCCCCACCCCCAGGACACCCCCATCCCTCAGGACACTCCCCTTCGGCTCCGCGCGGGGGCGCCCACACTCCCCCAAAATAAAAGCATCCCCCCACCACCCCCTCGGCCATGTGGGACCCTGGGGGGGGTGGGATGGGGGGGGGGCGAGGACCCCGAGGCGAGGGGTCCCAATGGCTGAGAGGGGGCGGTCCAAGCTGCCCCCTGCCCCGTTGCGCCCTCCCCTTGGGGTGGAGAGGGGAATGGGAATGTATCCCATGAGCCTCTGCGGGGAGGCCGGGGAGGATCTCTCTCT
>JAUMJL010001819.1:0-30619 GCA_033558185.1 Dromococcyx pavoninus
TACAATTGGTCACGCCCCTTTCACACTGCTCACGCCCCTTCCTGTTCGCCACGCCCATCACATGCGCCACGCCCCTCTTTGCCCTTAGCCACGCCCCTTCCCCATTGGCCACTCCCCTCCCCTTAACTAGCCTTGCCACGCCCCCTCCCTGTGGTCTGGAAAGGGTCGAGGTCCCTTTGCTTCAGGCAGGAGGGGCGCTGAGCCGGTTCCTGTGCCTCAGTTTTTCCCGTCTGCTGCCTGGGAACAGGGACAATATCCCCCAGCTCGCGGTGTGGGCGCCAGGCCCTGTTGTGGGGAACCTGTCTACCCCCATGAGTGGGCAGCCTCAGCCCCGCGGGGACATCCGTGGGGTGTTCCCCCCCCACTTCCATCCCGCGGCTGAAGCCCAGGATCATCCAGGAAAGCAGCGGGAGACCTTGTCCCCCCCAAACCCGCCTCCCCCCCCACCTCCCCCGGCTGCTAAGGGGAGGGGGATGCCATGAGGAAAATTCCCGGTTCCCGTTGCCATGGTTTCCCACCAGGATGCTCTTGCATCACGGCCAGCCCGAGGGGTGAGGGAAGGGTGTCCCCCCGGGGCTGAGGGTGAGGGGCTCTCTGGCAGCGCATCTTGCGGGAACGGGAGGGCGGGGGTGGACGGGGTGGGGGGGTGTGCTCCGTGCGGGCAGTGCCAGCAGATGCACACGTTTGGGAGCTGGTGACGTCTGCTCCGGCATCGCTGAGCGAGGAAAAACAGGAGGCAGAACGGGAGTCTGGCCTCGCGGAGCAGAAGATGCTCTCAGACAGCTTGGGCACCGTACCCACCATGGACCCCCCCGGGCCGGCCAGAGGGGTGCCAGGGGGTCGGGGGGGCTCCGCTGAGCCCCAACCATGGGGCCGTGGTGGCGGTCACTGCTGCTTTGGAGCTTCCACACGGCACTGATCCATGGCTCCATCCTTGTGGGGGCCCAGCGCCCGCAGGAGAGCCCCCCCCCGGCCAGCAGGATGGTCCCCAGCTCCTTCATCCTCGTGGGCACCCACGCTGGAGCCCAGAGTGTCGTCGGCGGACCCCGAGGGCTCAGCAGTGGCGTTGGGGTTCCTGCAGACGGGCGATGCTCAACGGTTGGCGCGGGCCAACTGCAGTCGGAGCATCGTGGCGGGGGCAGCGGGTGCCGGGCCCCCCCCCGGCGCTGCGTGCCACCCTGCGTGCCGCCCCCGAGGCGCTGGCCCACGCCGCCAACTTCCTCAACATGCTCTTCCAAACCAACGACATCCGCGAGGCCAGCGTGGCCGAAGACGTGGAGTGGTACCAAGCGTTGGTGCGCAGCCTGGTGGAAGGGCACCCGTGGGTGCGGCGCGCGGTGCTGGCCCTTGATGCCCACCCGCTGGCCGCCAAGCCCCGGCTGATGCTGCAGGCTACCAAGAAGGATGGGGAGATCCTGCTGCAGGACGTCTCCACCGCCGCACCCAACCTCGCCAACCTCAGCTGGGACAACGAGTGGTTCAACGCCCTCAAGTCTCAGCGGACTCGGCTGCTCCGCAAGCGCGTGCTCAGCAATGACCTGCGCAGCATGGAGACCCCCAAGTGGCAGCGGGGTGACAGCTACGTGGGGGACCAGGGACACGTGCGGTGGTCCCTGCCGTTCCTCGAGTGCCAGGATGGCAGGTTCTTGCCCACCTGGACCATCACACTGTCCTCTGCTTTCTATGGGCTCAAGCCGGACCTCAGCCCTGAATTCAAGTAAGGAGTATCTGGAGGGGCTGGGGGTGCAAGGAGAGTGGGGGGGGTGTAAGGGGGTTGGAGGGGTGTAAAGGGTGCAAGCGTGTTGGGGGTGCACAGGAGTTTGAGGGGTGCAAGGGGATTCAAGTGGTGCAAGAGGTGTGGGGGAGTGCAAGGGGGCTGGGGATGCAGGGGGGTTGGGAATGCAAGAGAGTTGGAGGAGTGTAAGGGGGTTGGGGGTGCAAGAGGGCTGGGGGTGCCCTATGATGCTGAAGGAATCACCCCTTGGTGCAGGCAGTGAGGTGCAGGGTGGGTTTGCAGCCCCTGCCCACATCCCTATGCGTGGGTATTTGCACATCCCCAGGCACAGAGCAGACCCCCAGCCCCCTCGGATGTCCCCGTGCTGACCGTCCCCCACCCCCCAAGCCCCCTGCCACCCTGGGGGTGTCTGCAAGCCAGGACAGGGCCCCTCCCGGGAGCTGGGGCTGTCCCTGGGCTGAGGGTCCCCTGCACCAGCAGCCGCAGTTGGGGACACTGGGGAGGGAAGGAGGCAACCGGGTTTGGCACTGGGGAGGGGAACTGGCCCCATTTCAAAAGGAGGTCCCTCTGGGAGCCCCCAGGGAAAAGGGTCGGTCCCACGGGGTGGGAGGTGGGACACAGGGGTCACCCCAGCAGCTCCAGCTTCCCAGTCTTTTGCATCCAAGTCCCCCTCGAGAGGCAGAATTCACAGCCAGGAGTTGCGGCCCCTGCTTTTACCCCCACCCCGGCCGCAGCTCAGCCTCCCCCCAGCACAGCTCCGGGGGGGGGGGCATCCTTGACTGCGGGTCCAGGGACATTGATGACCCCTCGTTTCACCCCTCCCCCAAGTCCATGCACCACCATCAGCCACCTCCGTGACCTCCTGGTCGCAGGGGCGGTGATGGGGTCCCACCACGCTGGGTGGGGGGCACAGGGATGCCCCGTGTGTCCCCCCCCCCCAGCGCTGACCCCGTCCCTCCCCAGGGGCGTTGTGCGGGTGGACATCGACCTGCGGGACGCGGCCATCGACCAGTGCGCCAGCGGCCCGGGCTGGTTCGCCGACACGCACCGCTGCGACCTCAACAGCACCCAGGTATGGGCCACCTGGGCCCTGCACCCAGCACCCTGCACCCCATCCCACCACTCGGGTTGTCAGTCTCTCCGAGCTGAGCTTTATCCTCTCCAGGCCGCTCCATCTGCTCCGTTCAGCTGCAGCCGAAGGGTTTATTGTGCAAATCTCCCTTCCCTGTGCCAGCAGCAGCGTGTGACTTGGCTGCTCCCCGCTCTGGGGTATGGCCAGGCACGGGGGGCTGGCAAATCACCCCAATCTCTTCCAGCAGTGCCCACCTGGGTGAGCTGGTGATGCTGGAGCACCTTTCAGGGCTTGGTGTGACCAACGACATCCCCAACCAGGGCAAACCCTGCGTTCTCCATCTCAGGCTGCCCAGGGAGGTGAGGGAATCACCATCCTTGGAGGTGTTTAAAAAGATGGGTAGATGAGGTGCCCAGGGATGGTTTAGTAGTGGGCAGATATGGTTGGACTCGATGAGCTCAAATGTCTCCTCCAACCAAGTGATTCTATGATTCTGTTTCCATTATTCTATTATTCTATGGTTCTATTTTCTATTATTCTATAATTCTATGATTCTCAGCCCTGATCAGGGTCCCACCCAAAAAGCAAAAAGCTGTCACCAAGTGGGAAAGACGTCACCAGCCTCTCTTTCCTGGCCATGCCCTCCGGAGGAGCGGGCGGTGCCACCGGGCATCCCTCCAGAAAACAACAATGCCCAGCAAAGCCGCCAGCACGGCCCGTTCGGGGCAGGATGCGGCCACGGGGGATTAGGGCCGCGGTGCCCTGCCCGCTGCTGCCGTCACGGCCAGGCAGGATTAGTGCGCTCTGCTGCATTAGGTGTCCATTTAGGTTTTAGGGAGGGATTTGGAGGCCAAGCTTTGGCTTTTAATTCTGAAATGTTTAACCACTGATTCCCCCTGGGCGCAGGTGAGGGGGGGGACAGAGTGGGGTCAGGAATCGCAGGATCACAGAATGTCCTGAGTCGGAAAGGATTCACAAGGACCATTGAATCCATCTCCTGTCCCTGCACGGGACAACCCCAACGTTCACCCCGTGGAGCTGAGGGTGTTGGCCAATCCTTCTGGAATATTGTCTGGCTGTGAATGCTTCCCTGGGGAGCTGCTCCAGTGCTCCAACACCCTCTGGGTGAAGAGTCTTCTACTGATGTCCAACCTAACCCTCCCCTGGTGCATCTCCCTGACATTCCCTGAGGTCAGACGGAAGAGCTCAGCACCTGCTTCTCTTCCACCCCTGGTGAGGAAGCAGCAAACAGCTATGAGGTCCCCCCATCTCCTCTTCTCCAGGCTGAGCAGACACAGTGACCTCAGCCACTCCTCAGCCACTCCTCGTACAACTTCCCACAAGGAACCCAGGGGGCAGCGATGCTGGAGCCGCTGGTGCAGGGGGGGTCTGGGTCTGGGGGAGCAGGTGGGGTGCAGGGAAGAGCCCTCGCCCTTCTGTGCATCTCAACCCATCTCCTTCAGTGTGTCCCTCAGGAAAGCCACGGCTTCGTCCTCGGGAGGTACCTGTGCCAGTGCAAGCCAGGCTTTTACGGGGTCGGCGGAGCTGCCAGCAGTGCCCAGGCAGGTGGGTGCTGTGCTCAGCCCCAGGGTTTCACCCAGTGGGGTCCGGACTGGGCAAGGGACGTGCCAGCAAGGCTGGGATGGAGTGATTCCAGCTGGCTCTGTCCCCAGGTGCAGCGGACGGGGGGTCACGGCTGGCGTGCCGGCCCTGCCGCCCGGGATGCTCCACCTGCGAGGACGACGCACCCTGCCTGATCCAGGAGGACCGGGCGCTGCGGGCGGCCGTCCTCTCCTGCCAGGCCTGCTGCATGCTGGCTGTTTTCCTCAGTATGCTCGTGTCCTACCACTTCCGACGGAGCAAGGCAAGGCGTCCCCAGGTCCTCCCACCCCCAAACCCTACAGTCTCAGAAGGGCTCTCAAGGTTGGATGTCACAGCCTCCTTCCCACCCCAAACCTCCACGGTCTTGGGGAGCTGTCAGAGTGGAATGTCACAGCCATGGAAGGGATGTCACAGCCCAGCATGCTCAGGGGGCTCTCCCTGCCCTGACTCCATCCCCTCCAGTCACTGGCTGAGGCTCACAGCTGCACCCTCACACCCTCATCCCTCTCTCCCTGCAGAGGATCCGGGCATCAGGAGTTGTCCTCCTGGAGACGATCCTCTTCGGGTCCCTCCTGCTCTACTTCCCTGTGAGTATCCAGTTGGTCCCAGGGCTGAGAACCTCAGGGCTGGAGTTTGAGGGCATCTGCAGCCTGGCCGGCGTCAAGCTGGCCCCGAGCAGGGCACGGGCACGACTCTGCCTAATTGTTAATTTTGCTGGCACAGCCCTCAGCAGCTGCACTATAAACCTTCTCGGGAAACCAAATCCCTTTTCTCCCACTGGCCGTGGGAATTAATCCCTGCCCAAATCCCCTCTCCCTCCCGCAAGAGCTGGAGGGCCAAGGGGAAAGGGAGGTGGTGGGGCTGGCCCGAAAATGAGTGGTTTCTGAGTCTCTGCTGTTTGCTGCCCCTTCAGAAGGTGGGATCTTATAGCAGGGAGACCTTACAGCAGCCTCCCAGGACTGAAAGGGGCTCCAGGAAAGCTGGGGAGGGGGTTTTGATCAGGGAGTGCAGGGACAGGATGAGGGAGAACATTTTTCAGCTGAAAGAGGGGAGATTGAGATGAGATCTTGTGGAGAAATGTTTTGCTGTGAAGGTGGGGAGGCCCTGGCCCAGGTTGCCCAGAGAAGTGGTGGCTGCCTCATCCCTGGAGGTGCTAAGGCCAGGCTGGGTGGGACTTGGAGCCCCCTGATCCAGTGGGAGGTGTCTGGGGTTGGAACTGGATGGGCTTTGAGGTCCCTTCCAACCCAAACCATTCCATGGTTCCATGATCAGTCCCGCTGACCCCTCCCTCCTGCCACCCCAGGTGTTCATCCTGTACTTCAAGCCGAGCATCTTCCGCTGCATCGTCCTGCGCTGGGTGCGCATGCTCGGCTTCGCCATCGTCTACGGCACCATCACCCTCAAGCTGTACAGGTGGCTGGGCCAGGGGGGTTGGATGCTTGGGAACCCGCAGCGAGGATCACCTGGGTGCTCACCCCTCGGCGCCTCGCAGGGTGCTGAAGGTGTTCCTGTCCCGCACGGCCCAGCGGGTGCCCTACGTGTCGAGCGGGCGGGTGCTGAAGATGCTGGGGCTCATCCTGCTCTTGGTGCTGTGGTTCCTGGCTGCCTGGACCATTGGGATGCTGGAGAACATCGACAAGAACATCCCGCTGGTGATCCGCACCCAGACTGCCCGCGGCCTCCACTTCTACATCTGCGGCCACGACCGCTGGGACTACATGATGGTGATCGGTGAGACCAGTGCCCACGGTCTGGGGGTCCCCACAGCCCCAGGATCCCATCCTGTTGATGCAGAACATGGGGGTTTAATTCCCTCATCCCTTTAACCTGCAAGCAGGGAGGGCTCGGGTGCCCAAGCTGCCTCCCACCCTCTCTGAGCATTCTCAGGACTCACGTTGGTGCAGCGTAAATCCCCTGGAAGGTCCTGGTGGCCTTCGGGTTGGTTGTGCCGGAGGATGCTCAGCACCATCCCCAGCTCCAACCACAGCAGCTGGAGTGAAAGTGCTGAGCTGGATGTGCCCCAAAAGCAGGGAGGTCCTGGCCCTCATCCCACTTCTCAGCACCCCCTTCCCCCTCATATCTCAGCACCCACTTCAGCAGCTCAGCAGCCCTCGGTGTCGCCCAGGAGAGCACGCCGAGGGCAGCAGGGTGATGGTGCTGGGTGCTCAGCACCACTCCTCCACTCTCTCCTGCAGCTGAGATGCTGTTCCTGCTGTGGGGCAGCTTCTTGTGCTACGCCATGCGCGCTGTGCCCTCTGCCTTCCACGAGCCCCGCTACATGGGCATCGCGCTCCACAACGAGCTCATGATCTCGGCTGCCTTCCACGTGGTCAGGTAGGACTGCGGGGCTGTGACCTGGAATTCCCATCCCTGCGGATGCGGAGGAACAGGTGGCAAATCCCTGAAGCCAGCAGGTTCCCTGCATGGGTCCAGCTGTTGGGTCTGGAGGTGGGGAGGGGGTTGTGGGTGCTTCGGCGGGACCCGGCGCTGCCCTCCTCGCCCTTTCCAGGTTCATCATGGTCCCCTCGCTGCACCCCGACTGGACGCTGCTGCTCTTCTTCGCCCACACCCACGGCACCATCACCATGACCCTGGCGCTGCTCTTCATCCCCAAGGTACCGCTCAGCTCGGGGAGCCGGGGCTGGGGTTCCCCGGTGTTTTAGGGAGCCCTCGCCGAGCTCCCTTCTCCCCACGCCCAGTTCCTGCACGCCCGCTCGCCGCTGCGGGAGGAGATCGCGGCCGAGGTCTACGAGGACGAGCTGGACATGCGGCACTCGGGCTCCTGCCTCAACAGCAGCATCGCATCCGCCTGGAGCGAGCACAGTCTCGACCCCGATGACATTCGGGTGGGTGGCACACTCAGGACCTTCTTTTGACGCTAGCTATGCAGCCCCGCGCAGAGTAAGAGGTGCCTTTCGCAATCTTTCTCCTGATGCAAAGCAAAAGGGGGTGGAGAAAGGGGGTGCAGAGAAGGGGGGGGTGGTGGGCAGGGTGAACCACAGTGGGGACACCTATGCATCCTCCCTCCCACACCATCAGAGGGATGGGCAGCTTGGGAACACGGGAATGTGGGGGACACCTGGGGTTTTGTGGGGTGACCCACAGTGGTGAGTGTCCAGAGGAGGCCACAAAGATGGTGAAGGGTCTGGAGGGGAAATCATATGAGGAGAGGCTGAAGTCACTTGATCTGCTCAGCCTGGAGAAGAGGAGACTGGGGGACCTCATAGGTCTTTGCTGCTTCCTCACAAGAGGAGGAAGAGGAGCAGGCGCTGAGCTCTTCCATCAGGACCCAAGGGAATGGCAGGAAGATGGGCCGAGGGAGGGTTAGGTTGGACATCAGGAGAAGGTTCTTCACCCAGAGGGTGGTGGAGCACTAGAACAGCTCCCCAGGGAAGCAGTCACAGCCTGACAATATTCCAGAAGTGTTTGGCCAACACCCTCAGCCCCACGGGGTGAACTTTGGGGTTGTCCTGTGCAGGGACAGGAGTTGGACCTCGTGGGTCCCTTCCAACTCAGGGCACTCTGTGACCCCAGTCACGGTCCCGTTGTACGCGCTCTCCTCTCTCCCCTCTCTCTCCCTGCCGCGTCCCCCCTGCCCCTGGCGCACAGGAGGAGCTGAAGAAGCTTTACACGCAGCTGGAGGTGCACAAGGCGTGGAGCATGGCAGCCAACAACCCCCACCTCCCCAGGAAGCGCAGCTCCCGCCGCAGCCTGGGCCGCTCCATCGCGCACCGCATCGCGGAGCTGCCCGAGGCCGTGGGACGCCGCAGCAGCCGTGGCGAGCGGGTGGGCACCCCGGCACGCCGCAGATCCTCGGCCAAAGGGGTCCCCAATGCCGCCGGCGCCACCAGCCTGCGGACACGGGATGACGGGACGCGGCGCCGCGCGGCAGCCCCGCACAAGTCCCGCAGCACCGAGGGTCCCGCGCGGGCATCACCCGACCTCGGCATCGCCGGGGACCTCGCGCCGGAGGGGAAAACGCCGGCGGCGACAGCCTCGGAGCAATCAGACAGTGACTCCCTCGATGCTGCCCCACTCATGTGCAAATCCGCCAGCGCCCATAACCTGGCAGGGCACGGGCAGCGGCCCCCAGCACCCCTGCAAAAGTCGCTCAGCATCACTGCTGGAACGCAGGAAGAGGCTCTGCTCGCTGCCAGCCGCGCTGCGCAGGGAAAGCATCACCGCAACCAAACCCCCACCTCGGAGCATCCCCCAGGAGCCCACAGGGAAGCAGAGAAGACCCAAGGCCCCGGTGATGCACACCCTCCGGCTGACTCCAGCCCCGCTGAGCGAGGCTCCAGGGAGGATATATCCCCCCTGGGTGGTGGGAAGGTGCAGAAACACGTGACCTACGCACCCATCAAGAGTGTGAGCGTCGACGGCACCCACGCCCCGGGGCGGGTGCGCCTGGCGGTGAGGAGGACCCCCCCTCCACCTCCTGTCCGATGCCAGAGCCTAGGCCAGCGAGCAATGCCACCTGGGGACAGCCCAGAGCCCACAGAGACACCAGAGGGTCCCTCAAAGCCACCAGAGGACCCCATGGCACGCGTGGCAGAGCCAGAAAAGCCACTGGAGGGGCCTGAGGAGGAAGATTCAGCAAAGGGCAGGGTGCTGGGCACAGCCCCCTTCCAAGCACATGTCTGTCCATGGGAGCTGGTCCAGGAGGAGATCCTGAGCCAGAGGCAAAAAGCCACCAAAGCAGCAGACTCAGAAAGCCCTGGTGATGCAGCAACCAAAGCCCCCAGCCTCAAGCCACTCCCCCAGAAGACCTCAGTCCGGGGCCTGAGTCTCGCTATCAAAGCCTTCAACCGCTCCAGGGGGAAGAGCATCCTCAAGGGGAAGAGGGAGAGGGAGGGCGAGGGGAGCCTCAGGAAAAGGGGGCAGGAGCGGGAGGGGGGCAGCAGGAGGGAGAGGCCCAACCTGGCAGAGACGGACGCCGCGTCCCTCGGGGTGATGAGCCCAGAACCTGCAGCCAACAGCCCTGAGGGGAGCAGGCAGAGGCCCAGCAGCGAGCCCACCGCCCGCAGGTGGCAGGGGGACAGCGTGCCCTGCCAGCACAACAACAATGCCGGCAGCAGTGGGGAGACTGCGGGCTGGGGGGACAGCGGGGAACAGGGAGAGTGGGACAGCCCAGCCCTGGGGACAGGCAATGGTGAGAAACCAGCTGGCGCGGGCCTGGGGCCTCCCTCAGGTGTGCACGAGATCCAGCTCAGTGTTGGCCACCGAGAAGGAGCTGAGCATCTTCATGAAACCCCAGTGGTGGCTGGCAGTGAGGAAGGGCAGAGACACCCCCAGCAAGAGGCAGAGCTGAGGAAGGATGCTCCTGTGGGCATTGTGAGGCTGATCACCCCGAAGGAAGGGATGCCTGGTCCGGCCGAAGGGCTTGAGGGGGGCAGCAGGCCCTTTCACCGCCCTCCAGACCATGCAGAGGTGGAGCAGCCGCAGGCAAAACCCATCACAGGCACCTCTCACCCACCCACTGCACCGAGAGCGGCTGCCGAGGAGCCCAGGCCGGAGGTTGGTCCCCAGGGAGCTGTGGGGATCCCAGCAGGAAAAGGAGCCTTGCTGCGCCAAGAGGCGATTGCTTCCCATGAGGACATCAGGGTCTCACCGGGCGAGGGGAGCCCAGCCAAGGCGCTGGAGAAGGGGAGCAGCCAGCCCGAGCCCTTTGGTGACGGGGGAAGCCGGGGTGCCCAGAGGGTCCCCCCAAGGAGCTGGAGCGTGGATGCAGCTCCAGTTGCACTGGGCGGGCAGGCAAAGGTCTGTGCTGGGGAAATCCAGGCAGATTCCAGCCTTAAACCAGAAATCTGCCTCGGGGAGGAGAGTGGGGGTGAGAGCTGGGGGCCAGGGATGGGCAGCAGCGAGGGGGACCCTGGGGAAGAACAGGGCATGGAGAAACCACCAGCAGAACCCCCAGAGCTGCCAAAACCAGCGGGCAGCGCAGAGGGCAGGAGGGCAGAGGTTTGTCCATGGGAAAGCGGGGAAGGGGAAAGGATGGAAAGAGCTGAAATCTGCCCCTGGGGTGCAGAGGGGGCTCGGCCAGAGCAAGAGACACGGGAAGGAGAGAGGAGGTGGCTGGGCAAGAGGGGCAGGAGCATCAGACCACAGTCCCTGGGTTTGCTGGGAGCACAGGAGAGCGGGAGCAGCCTGAAAGCACCCAAGGGCAGCTCCAGCAGCTCAGAACCTGCTCCAAAACCTGCTCCCAAAAGCCCTGGGCTGCCAGAAGTGACCTGGAAGAGCCCAGCGAGCACCAGAGCTTCAGTTCGTCCCTGGGAGGCTGAGGGTGATGCAGCAGGAGTTTACCCTTGGAAAAAGGGAACAGCCTCATTCGATGGAAGAAAACTGGGGGATGGTGAAATTCCCCAAGTGGAAAATGGGATTTCCCAGCAGAGAGCGGCCGCGAGGGGCCTGGGAGAGACGGCTCCACCTGCAGGCAAGGAAAGCGGCCAGTGGGGATCCCCCCAGCCCGGAGAAGGTGTGGAGCAGCTCGGCACAGCGCTCCCAGCAAAACACCCGGCTCTGCCCAAAGCAGCATTCAAGCCGGCAGGAGCCATCGACAGCAAAAAGGCCAATGTTTGTCCATGGGAAGTGGAGGAGGAGCTGCCTGCTGCAACAGAAATCTGCCTTTGGGAAGAGCCGGGAGCTCCATCGGGGAAGGAGACACCAAGTCAGGGCACACGGGGGACTCCCAAAGGGGAAGGACTTGAAGGTATCAAGGCAAAGCTGGCAGACATGGGCACCTCCGGGCCAGAGCACAGGGACAGCAGGGTCTTTGCAAAGCTCGATATGAAAAGACCGGAGGGCTCAAAAGCAGAGTCCAAGAAAACACAGAGTATGGAAAGCATAAAGGAGGAGGTTTGCCCCTGGGAAAGCCTGGACACAGAGCAGCACCCAGAGCATCCCCGTGCCATGAGCCTGGTGCTGCCCAATTCACCCTCAAGTAAATCCCAGAGCGTGGAGAGCCTCAAGGCAGAGGTCTGTCCTTGGGAGGCACAGGAGGTGGAATGCATCGATAAAGAAGAGATTTGCCCCTGGGAAGTGGCTGCTGCTCCATCAATTAAAGGGAAATCAAGTCAGGACAAAGCTGGTTTGTCCATAGGGAGCAGAAGCTCTTCTACAGATCAAGATCTCAGCAAGGAGATTGGAGAGAGCAGGGCTGGAAAGAAGGAGGAAGCAAGCAGAGACCACCCATCCGTTTGTCCCTCGGAAAGTCCAGACACAGAAAAGCACCAGGAGAAACCCCATGCTGGGAGCCCAGTGCTGACTGAATCACCCTCAGAGAAATCCCAGAGCATGGAGAACGACAAGGAAGAGGTCAGTCCTTGGGAGACTTCAGAGCTTGAATCCACAGATAAAGCAGAGATCTGCCCCTGGGAGGAGGCTCTGCCACCATCAGGTAAAAAGAAATCAAGACAAGACAAGGAAGGTTTGTCCATAGGGAGCAGAAGCTCCTCTACAGGACAAGATCTGGGCAAAGAGACTGGAGAGAGCCTGGCTGGAAAGAAGGAGTCGTCAAGCAGGAACCGTGAGTTGATCTGTCCCTGGGAGAGCCTGGACACAGAGCAGCACCCGGAGAAACCCCGCGCCGGGAGCCCAGCACTGCCCAAATCACCCTCAAGTAAATCCCAGAGCGTGGAGAGCCTCAAGGCAGAGGTCTGTCCTTGGAAGGCTCTAGAGGTAGAATCCATTGATAAAGCAGAGATTTGCCTCTGGGAAGTGGCAGCAGCTCCATTAAGTAAAGGGAAATCAAGTCAGGACAAAGCTGGTTTGTCCAGAGGGAGCAAAAGCCCTTCTCCAGGTCGAGGTATCCACAAAGAGATTGGACAGAGCAGGGCTGGAAAAAAGGAGGAAGCAAGCACAGACCGTGAGTCCATCTGGGAGAGCCTGGACACAGAGCAGCCCCCAGAGCATCCTCGTGCCAGGAGCCCAGCGCTGCCCAAATCACCCTCAAAGAAATCCCAGAGCACGGAGAGCTGGAAGGCAGAGGTCTGTCCTTGGGAGGCTCAAGAGCTTGGATCCATGGATAAAGCAGAAATCTGTCCCTGGGAGGTGGCAGCAGCTCCCTCCGATCGACCCAAGGCAAAGCAGGGCCCTGGGGATGCTCCGAAGGCGGAGAAGCGCATCACGCGCCAGGCAGCGCTGGGCAGCCCGGCCAGATCCCTGGAGAAGGGCAGCAGCGAGCGAGAGGCCGTCTGTCCCTGGAAGAGTCCTGGCACAGAGCAGCACCTGGAGAAACCCCGCGCCGGGAGCCCAGCACTGCCCAAATCACCCTCAAGTAAATCCCAGAGTGTGGAGAGCTGGAAGACAGAGGTCTGTCCTTGGGAGGTTGAATCCACGGATAAAGGAGAGATCTGCCCCTGGGAGGAAGCTGCTCCACCATCAGGTAAAGAGAAATCAAGACAAGACAAGGATGGATTGTCCATAGGGAGCAGAAGCCCTTCCACAGGACAAGATCTGGGCAAAGAGACTGGAGAGAGCCCGGCTGGAAAGAAGGAGGAGGCAAGCAGAAACCGTGAGTTGATCTGTCCCTGGGAGAGCCTGGACACAGAGCAGCACCTGGAGAAACCCAGCGCTGGGAGCCCAGCACTGCCCAAATCACCCTCAAGTAAATCCCAGAGCGTGGAGAGCCTCAAGGCAGAGGTCTGTCCTTGGAAGGCTCCGGAGGTGGAATCCATCGATGAACCAGAATTTTGCCTCTGGGAAGTGGCTGCAGCTGCATTGAGTAAAGGGAAACCAAGTCAGGACAAAGCTGGATTGTCCAGAGGGAGCAAAAGCCCTTCTCCAGGTCGAGGTATCCACAAAGAGATTGGACAGAGCAGGGCTGGAAAGAAGGAGGAAGCAAGCACAGACCGTGAGTCCATCTGGGAGAGCCTGGACACAGAGCAGCCCCCAGAGCATCCTCGTGCCAGGAGCCCAGCGCTGCCCAAATCACCCTCAAAGAAATCCCAGAGCACGGAGAGCTGGAAGGCAGAGGTCTGTCCTTGGGAGGCTCAAGAGCTTGGATCCATGGATAAAGCAGAGATCTGTCCCTGGGAGGTGGCAGCAGCTCCCTCCGATCGACCCAAGGCAAAGCAGGGCCCTGGGGATGCTCCGAAGGCGGAGAAGCGCATCACGCGCCAGGCAGCGCTGGGCAGCCCGGCCAGATCCCTGGAGAAGGGCAGCAGCGAGCGAGAGGCCGTCTGTCCCTGGGAGAGTCCTGGCACGGAGCAGCACCCGGAGAAACCCCACATTAGGAGCCCAGCACTGCCCAAATCACCTTCAAGTAAATCCCAGAGTGTGGAGAGCCTCAAGGCAGAGGTCTGTCCTTGGGAGGCTCTGGAGGTGGAGTCCATCAATAAAGCAGAGATCTGCCCCTGGGAGACAGATTCACCTCAGTCAGGTAAAGAGAAACGCAGAGAAGACAAAGCTGGATTGTCCCTAGGGAGCAGAAGCCCTTCTCCAGGTCGAGGTATCCACAAAGAGATTGGAGAGAGCAAGGCTGGAAAGAAGGAGGAAGCAAGCAGAGACCGTGAGTCCATCTGTCCCTGGGAGACCATGGACACAGAGGTCTCTTCTCCAGGGCACAGAACGAGGAGCACAGAGATCCTGAAAGACACTGCCAGAAAAGTGGCGACCATGGAGAGTGTGAAGGCTGAGATCTGTCCTTGGGAGAGTCCTGGCATGAAGCAGCCCCCGGAGAAAACCCGCGCCGGGAGCCCAGCACTGCCCAAATCACCCTCAAGCAAATCCCAGAGTGTGGAGAGCCTCAGGACAGAGGTCTGTCCTTGGGAGGTTGAATCCATGGATGAAGCAGAGATCTGCCCCTGGGAGGCAGCTGCTCCACCACCAGGGAAACAGAAACCAAGAGAGGACAAGGATGGTTTGTCCATAGGGAGCAGAAGCCCTTCTACAGGTCGAGGCATCCACAAAGAGATTGGAGACAGCAAGGCTGGAAAGAAGCAGCAAGTAAGCAGAGACCGTGAGTCCATCTGTCCCTGGGAGAGCCTGGACACAGAGCAGCACCTGGAGAAACCCCGCGCCGGGAGCCCAGCACTGCCCAAATCACCCTCAAGTAAAACTCAGAGCGTGGAGAGCCTCAAGGCAGAGGTCTGTCCTTGGGAGGCTCCGGAGGTAGAGTCCATCAATAAAGCAGAGATCTGCCCCTGGGAGACAGATTCACCTCAATCAGGTAAAGAGAAATGCAGAGGAGACAAAGCAGGATTGTCCCTAGGGAGCAGAAGCCCTTCTCCAGGTCAAGGTATCCACAAAGAGATTGGAGAGAGCAAGGCTGGAAAGAAGGAGGAAGCAAGCAGAGACCGTGAGTCCATCTGTCCCTGGGAGACCATGGACACAGAGGTCTCTTCTCCAGGGCACAGAATGAGGAGCACAGAGATCCTGAAAGACACTGCCAGAAAAGTGGCGACCATGGAGAGTGTGAAGGCTGAGATCTGTCCTTGGGAGAGTCCTGGCACGAAGCTGCCCCCGGAGAAACCCCATGCTGGGAGTCCAGCACTGCCCAAATCACCCTCAGAGAAATCCCAGAGCGTGGAGAGCTGGAAGGCAGAGGTCTGTCCCTGGGAGGCTCCAGAGCTCAGATCCACAGATAAAGCAGAGATCTGCCCCTGGGAGGCAGCTGCTCCACCACCAGGGAAACAGAAACCAAGAGAGGACAAGGATGGTATGTCCATAGGAAGCAGAAGCCTTTCCACAGGACAAGATCTCAGCAAGAACATTAGAGAGAGCAGGGCTGGAAAGAAGAAGGAAGCAAGCACAGACCGTGAGTCCATCTGTCCCTGGGAGACCATGGACACAGAGCACCACCCGGAGAAACCTCGCGCCGGGAGCCCAGCACTGCCCAAATCACCCTCAAGCAAATCCCAGAGCGTGGAGAGCCAGAAGGCAGAGGTCTGTCCTTGGGAGGTTGAATCCATGGATAAAGCAGAGATCTGCCCCTGGGAGGTGGCAGCAGCTCCCTCCGATCGACCCAAGGCAAAGCAGGGCCCTGGGGATGCTCCGAAGGCGGAGAAGCGCATCACGCGCCAGGCAGCGCTGGGCAGCCCGGCCAGATCCCTGGAGAAGGGCAGCAGCGAGCGAGAGGCCGTCTGTCCCTGGGAGAGTCCTGGCACAGAGCAGCACCTGGAGAAACCCCACGTTAGGAGCCCAGCACTGCCCAAATCACCTTCAAGTAAATCCCAGAGCGTGGAGAGCCTCAAGGCAGAGGTCTGTCCTTGGGAGGTTGAATCCACGGATAAAGCAGAGATCTGCCCCTGGGAGGCAGCTGCTCCACCATCAGCGAAACAGAAAGCAAGAGAGGACAGGGAAGATTGGTCCATAGGGAGCAAAAACCTTTCCACAGGACAAGATCTCAGCAAGGACATTGGAGAGAGCAGGGCTGGAAAGAAGAAGGAAGCAAGCAGAGACCGTGAGTCCATCTGTCCCTGGGAGACCATGGACACAGAAAAACACCTGGAGAAACCCCGGGCTGGGAGCCCAGCACTGCCCAAATCACCCTCAAGTAAATCCCAGAGCGTGGAGAGCCTCAAGGTAGAGGTCTGTCCTTGGGAGGCTCCAGAGGTGGAGTCCATCAATAAAGCAGAGATCTGCCCCTGGGAGACAGATTCACCTCAGTCAGGTAAAGAGAAACGCAGAGAAGACAAAGCTGGATTGTCCCTAGGGAGCAGAAGTCCTTCTCCAGGTCAAGGTATGCACAAAGAGATTGGAGAGAGCAAGGCTGGAAAGAAGGAGGAAGCAAGCAGAGATCGTGAGTCCATCTGTCCCTGGGAGACCATGGACACAGAGGTCTCTTCTCCAGGGCACAGAATGAGGAGCACAGAGATCCTGAAAGACACTGCCAGAAAAGTGGCGACCATGGAGAGTGTGAAGGCTGAGATCTGTCCTTGGGAGAGTCCTGGCACGAAGCAGCCCCCGGAGAAACCCCATGCTGGGAGTCCAGCACTGCCCAAATCACCCTCAGAGAAATCCCAGAGCGTGGAGAGCTGGAAGGCAGAGGTCTGTCCTTGGGAGGCTCCAGAGCTCAGATCCACGGATAAAGCAGAGATCTGCCCCTGGGAGGCAGCTGCTCCACCATCAGCAAAACAGAAACCAAGAGAAGACAGGGAAGGTTTGTCCATAGGGAGCAGAAGCCCTTCTATAAGACAAGATCTCAGCAAGGACATTGGAGAGAGCAGGGCTGGAAAGAAGAAGGAAGCAAGCACAGACCGTGAGTCCATCTGTCCCTGGGAGACCATGGACACAGAGCACCACCCGGAGAAACCCCGCGCCGGGAGCCCAGCACTGCCCAAATCACCCTCAAGTAAATCCCAGAGCGTGGAGAGCCTCAAGGCAGAGGTCTGTCCTTGGGAGGTTGAATCCACAGATAAAGCAGAGATCTGCCCCTGGGAGGCAGCTGCTCCACCATCAGCGAAACAGAAAGCAAGAGAGGACAAGGATGGTTTGTCCATAGGGAGCAGAAGCCCTTCTACAGGTCGAGGCATCCACAAAGAGATTGGAGGGAGCAGGTCTGGAAAGAGGGATGAAGCAAGGAGAGACCGTGAGTCCATCTGTCCCTGGGAGAGCCTGGACACAGAGCAGCCCCCAGCAAACCCCCGTGCTGGGAGCCCAGCACTGCCCAAATCACCCTCAGAGAAATCCCAGAGTGTGGAGAGCCTCAAGGCAGAGATCTGTCCTTGGGAGGCTTTGGAGTTGGGAGCCACAGATAAAGCCGAGATCTGCCCCTGGGAGAGCCTGGGCACGGAGCAACCCTCTCTGAAATGTGGAATGGGGAAAGAGCCAGCCAAGAAGTCAGCCAACATGGAGAGCAGGAAGTCTGACCTTTGCCCCTGGGAAGCAGCAGAGCCCTCTGGCTTGGAGAAGGAAAGCTTCAAACCAGCCATGCACCCCCAGGGAGCTGATGGAGCCTCCCCTGCTGTGACAGGACAGTCCAAGCTGGCAGCACGAGCCCGCTCCGTGTCTCCAATCCTGATGGAAAAATCCAAGAGCAGATCAGAAGCCAAGGGTGAGCACAAGCCCCTGCGCCGCATCGCGCCGGGCATCCAGCCCCCACGGGGCCTCGGGGCAGAGCCACGGCCTGGCGGAGCGGGCAGCAGCCCCGGCGGCACCGAGCTTTGTCCTTGGGAAGCAGAAGCTCCACCAAGAATCTCCAAGACCAGCGCAGAGCCAGGGAACATCTCCGAGGTGTGTCTGTGGGAGGTGGGGAGCGCGGAGCCCACCGCGAGCCTCCGCAAGCAGGGCAGAGCCAGGGTGAGCCCCGCAGACGGAGGCACGGGGATGGGTGAAACCAGTCCCGACGTCTGCCCGTGGGACTACGAGTAGCACCCACCCTCTGGGTGCAGACACGGCTTTCATGAACACACAGTCACGAAGAGCCCACCTGGACAGCCTGAGCAGGGACAGAAGTGCCCACCAACAGCGGCCAACAACCAGCCAGGGGTGGGGACAGCACAGCCAGGGGACATTCCCATCCTTTGCCTTCATCACAGCACCCCAGCCTGCAAACATCGCCCGTGGTTTACCCACCAGGGCCCCAGAACAGAGCCCCTCTGGTCCTGGCAGGGCACCTCAATGCGTTAAACCATCAGTGGTCCCGCTGGCACGAGCAAGCCTTCACTTTTACAGCCCATCTGTGGAAGAGCTGGATGCCTTCTGTCATCCCACATTTCGACGTCTCCCTGTATTCACAAGACCCATTCCTGTGGGGCAGAGATGCCAAGAGACTCCTGGATGACAGGGAAGATGCTGGGACCAGTGCCATCTCCAGAGCATCAGACAGGTCCAGCCCAGCCATTCAAATGCACAAGGGAAGGGAGGTGGGCGCACACAGGAGGAGAAGCTTCAGGGTTGGGACGGCAGCACCTGGGAGATTTTAGGATCATGGAGTGGTTTGGGTTGGAAGGGACCTCAAAACCCATCCAGTTCCACCCTGCTTGCCACGGACAGGGACACCTCCCACTGGATCAGGTGGCTCCAAGCCTCATCCAACCTGGCCTTGAACGCCTCCAGGGATGGGGCAGCCACGGCTTCTCTGGACAACCTGTTCAACAACTTCAAACAAAGCTTCTGGTCTCCCCAGATCTGTTCCTCAAGCTCCACTTAGAGGGAATCAAGTAAAACCAGAGAGTGCAGAAATGAAGGTTTTGGTTCTCCCTCCAATCTCCAGGCAGGGTTGGGGCTCAGGGCTCATCCTGCTGTTCCTTTGTCATTTATTCCCACCCTCCTTAGGCAGTGGCATCGCTGTAATGTGCTGTGTGGTCTTCAGCGCGAGTGTCACCGATCGTCCCATCGCGTAAGGAATGTACATAGAGAAAATAAAATGTATTCTCTACAGAGCACAGGCCTGGTGGGTGATTGGTGGGGGGTGGGCGAGACACTGCTTCCCATGGAAGACCACAGAGAGGGGGAAGGCTGGGAAGGAAGCCCGGGAACAGAGGTGGTTTAGTCACAGAGGTCTGAATATTGGCAAAGGAGATGGGGAGACACGCGCTACTGGGCTCGGAGGAAAGGCCACTCCCCCAGGAAACACACTCGTTTCATAGAATCATTGAGGTTGGAAAAGCCCTCCAAGATCATTCAGTCCAACCATCAGCCCGACCCCACTGTGCCTGTTAAACCATGTCTGAAGTGCCACGGCCACATGTTTTTTTAACCCCTCCAGGGATGGAGACTCCACCACTGCCCTGGGCAGCCTCTGCCAGGGCTTCACCACTCTTTCTCTGAAGCAATTTTCCCCAATATCCAATCTAAACCTTCCGTGGCAAACTTGAGGCCATTTCCTCCCATTCTATTGCTTGTTATTTGGGAGACTCTCCACTCCCTCCTTTCCAGGAGCTGCAGAGCGCGATGACGTCTCCCCTCAGCCTCCTCTTCTCCAGACTAAACAGCCCCAACTCCCTCAGCCACTCCCAGAACCCCTGGGCTCCAGCCCTTTCCCCAGCTCTGTTCCCTTCTCTGGATGCTCTCCAGCCCCTCAATGTCCTTCTTGGAGTGAGGGGTCCCAAACTGACCCCAGGATTTGAGACGTGGCCTCAGCAGCGCTGAGCGCAGGGGGACGATCCCTTCCCTGCCCCTCCTGGCCACCCCATGGCTGATCCAATCCTGGCTGCTCTTGGCCCTCATTCAGAGCTGGAGCTGCAGGTCTTGCTTGAGGAGCTCCATCCATACCTACTGTACCCTGCCTGAGTCACAGCAGACACAAACCAGGCAGCTCACTCTGGTTTATTTTAGCTCCTGGCCCAGCTCGTGTGTGCTGGAGCATGGGATCTCCCCTCAGCTCACGAACGAGGCGTAGGCAGAGGGCTCAATATAGTAGGTTCTTTCAAGGAAAGGCAGACAGATTGTGACAGCCCTCTGGTTTCCAAAAAGATGAAAGGGATTCCATCACTGGCTCCTCTCCTAAAGGAGCACAAAGATGATATCCCTGCCCCTTTCAAAAGATCATTCATGAGAAACACAGAACAACTCTGCAGGCATAAGGGGCCACAACTCTCCCTGTAAAACCTCTTGCAAGGAAGAAGAAATACACTTAACTCTCACAAGCTCCTGAAAACAGCTGAGTTGTAAGACAAGACTGAAAATATTTTGTTTGATGACCAGAGAATATTTTGCTCTGTGAGAATGGAACCAGCCTGAGCAAAGCAGATTAGCAGAGCCTGCTGGCTCACTCCCAGCCACACAAAAGCTCTGGGTAAGTATTTTCCTGACCCACACAACCTGCACATCCCAGGGACTGGATGAGAGTGTTGTCCTGTCCACAGGATGGTGCCTCTCACTAACAACATCCCAATGCTGAAGTCACCAGCATCTAACAAATGCACCAAGCCCAGCAGCCATGAGAATTACAGCCTTTCAGGAAGGCCCTGCTGACCTCAGGAGTCAAACTACTTTATTAGGTTACCAGTGCTGTGCTGCAGCCCCTTTGGGAAACTCAGCCCTTACAAACCCTCCTTCAGCAGGAGTCCAATCGCAGTGCCCACCCCCAAGAACTTGATTTAAAGCATTATTTCTGCTCTTCCCTGTTTTCTGTTCAAAAAAGAAGCCTGGGAATCAGTATAGAGAGGGAAAGAGGATGGTAAGAGAATGTGCCAACACCTACTCCTGCAAGTTTTAATGGAAGCCCACCAGGTCTACGATGCTTCCCATGGAAGTGCCAAATATCCATATCTGGACAGACTTTTCCTGCTAAGGGCTCTCCTGATGGAAGCTCAAGACTGAGGGGAGCCTGGAGAGCAGTCCCAAAGAGAACACACTTATCTTCCCAGGAACACAGAGAGGGCTAAGATGCAGCACACCACCTGGACAGAGGAAGGCTCTTCTCTGAGCTCAATCTGCCTCCCAGGTCCCTCTCGCTCCCTTTAAGATAACTTCTTAGAGACTGGAGTCCATTTCCGAAGCTGCTTTGTTTGCTGACTGCGCACTGGAAAGGCACAGCCGTACCCAATACACCATCTCCTTAGACTTCTCCACTCTTTCCCTCCAGGGCTGTCTGCCCTGCAGTCTCTGTACAGGCTCCACCACTTCCTACTTCATTTCTTCATACTCTTGTGAGGGATCCAAGGTTGGGCCAGGAATCATCACCGTCTGAAAAAGCAATGAACACCACCAGCGTGAGACAGAGCAGCTCTGAACTGCTGTGATGGGAATTCTTCGTGTTATAGAGCATGAGTAAACGGGAGCAGAGGGTTCTGGCAATGAAAGGGCCTTACAGAGAGTGATGACCAGGTGGTAGCAGCACGGGAGAGGAGACAGAGGGGGAATGGGATGGCTTGTCTTGTACTACACTACAGTTCATGGAATCATGGAATGGTTTGGGTTGGGAAGGACTTCAAAGCCCATCCAGTTCCACTCCCCTGCCACGGCCAGGGACACCTCCCACTGGATCAGGGGGCTCCAAGCCCCATCCAACCTGGCCTTGAACACCTCCAGGGATGGGGCAGCCACAGCTTCCGTGGGGCAACGCCACACTAATAAACAGGTTTGCATGAAGATTAATTCACCACCTTTCCCTTCCAGGAAGCTCAGCCTGGGTTTTGTCCAGAATTCTCCAGGGACCTGTGTTTCACAGACACAGACCACACTGGTGCCTCGTCCTGGTGGCGTTACCTTAACAATGGGTTCCTTCGGCGGAGCCCATTCCGGAACAATCTTGCCATGCATCCTCCAGGTGCCGTATGGATTGACCAAGTACCTCTCAAACACGACGTACTCCAAAACATCCTTGGGCACCTGCTCCCCGCCGTACATCAGTCGCCCGAAGCGGTCATAGATCGCCAGGATCTGTAAGAAGAGCCAAGGAACATCCGTTGGGCCGGGAGCAGGTGAGAGATGGGAAGCACTGAGGGCCACGAGGGGACACACCTGTCGCGTGTGCATCCGCACGGTCACCTGGCCGTAGAGGTTGCCTCGATTCACCATGCTGTCACATCGAACGTGAACCACCCTCGGAGGCTCAAGTGACTCCACAAAACTCCACCGGATGGTCTTGTACCGGTTCCCACGCACCATCTCCTGCAAAGGAAGAGATAAGCACCAACTGAATTAGGATCTGAACTGAATGACAAGCAAAATACTGCATGTAATAAAGCATTTACTCGTTAGCTGCTACTTAGAGTCGTGCTTTCCCTCCCAGCTCAGTCTTCACTGCATCCAGAAAAAAAGGAGATGGAGAAGAGCCTGGAGAAGAGGAGACTGAGGGGACCTCACAGCTGTTTATTGCCTTCTCCCAAGCGAGGGAGGTGAAACGGGTGCTGAGCTCTTCTCTCTTGTGACCCATGACAGGACTTGAGGGAAAGGCAGGAAGATGTGCCAGGGGAAGGTTTGACTGGACATTAGGAAGAGGCTCTTCCCCCAGGGGATGGTGGGGCACTGGAACAACTCCCCAAGGAAGCAGTCATGGCACCGAGTCTGCCAGCATTCCAGAAGCATTTGGACACTGCCCTCCGTCACACGGGGTGAATGTTTGGAGCGCCCTGTGTAGGGAAAGGAACTGAATTCTATGATCCCTCTGGTTCCCTTTCAACTTGGGAGCCTTGGAGATCTCAGAAGCCAAGGACATACTACACCCAGATAAAAACTTACCGGGTAGCAGCGCTCCGTCACCAGGGAGTGAAGCTTCTGCTTGTTAAAGCTGCAAGTGAAACACACCTGGTTACTCTGATATCGCAGAGGCTTACTCTCAAATCTCTGCTTCTCTGGAAGACACAAAATCTACCATCAAAATATCCAAAGTGAAATTCTCAGCTGTGATCTCAGCACAAAATTAGAACATGAAGGTAAGCTGGCTGACAAGACATCAGAGAAAGACACAACATCCTTCGAAAGCCAGTCATGACCTACGTGGTTTATTGATGTTTGGAATTGTAACCCAAGAACAATGCAGGTTTGAAATCTGTTCTATTACTGGGGAGTGGAGCAAGGCAGTGGAGTATTATTTCAGAACTAAATAATCCCCTGTAGTGTGGTTCCAAACAGCACCAACCACCCACTCATCTCTTGGTAACAGCACTGGTGCAACAGCTCATCTCTCTGCAGCTCAGGTAAAGATGAGTTTCTGCAACCTGCTTTCCATTACCAAAACCAGGAGGGTGCAGAGCAGAGATGGGGGCAGAAAATGATAGAATATTTCCTGTAGAGGAGTCACAAGGATTGGAAAGACATAAGCAAAAAGAAGCAGGTCCCACATAATCACACCCATCAGAGAAGGGGTCTTACTTTGCCAGGGAATTGTGGGCTTCGATAAATATCTCCTGTGCCTTCTCTGGGAAGGTTTTAGTGCTGAAATTTGGATCGTGATCTTTTATCTTCCGGAGACTGAAAAGACAAGGAAAACTCCACAGTAAGGGGTGGAAAACAAAACACACCACTGCAAGAGAGAACCAAGACAAACTTCTGCACCCCAGGGTAATTAAAAAGGAGGCACGTACGCCAGCTGAGAGGCTGCAGTCTGCTTCAGCTTCTCCATCTTTTGCTTTAGCCCATCTTTGGACAAGGAAGACAAGCGGGCATCGCCCTCAGGAGGGACATAAGGGTCTATAATGTCAGCTGAATGGGAGAGAAGAAAGGTCAGGAGGAGGTTCAAAACCAACAAAATAAGGAAACAGAGGCAGCTGCCTGGCTGCTGGGGGCTGGAGCAGCAGGATCCCACCCTGAAAATGGTTGTAAGAAGGAATATGAGCACGCAGAGACCTGCTTGTCCAACAGCAGGTGCCTGCTCTCTGCTCTCCTCTTACTCACACCCAGGACAACAGGAGAAGATGCACTGAGCAGCAGCGAAGGTGACCTCCCTTGCCATTTCTTGTCTCTATTCTTTGTCCCCCTCTCTGCTGGAGGGACCAACAGCTTGACACACGTCTGAGGTAAAGCAGGGCAGCTGCCACCCCTCCCCAGAAGCAGAGAACATAATTCAGTACATGACAGACACTCTCTGTCAACACGGCCACACCGCGGAGGCAAACTGCTCCATGCTGCTACTTTCTAGTTTTGCCCCCAAAATGCGCCAGAGCAGGCTTTCTACCACCTGTGCAGGCCAAATAGAAGGTCCGTTCTATCTGTTCCTCAGGGAATACTTTCCCCAAAGACTTCAGCCTCTTCTCCTTCTCTTCAGGGGACAGCTCTCTTGCCCACTCAGGGACCGAAAACCTCCTCTTCTTCGTTCTCACTGGGATGACGAGACAAGGCAGAGCTGCTCCTACAGGACGGAGCACGGACTCCGCAGTCTAAGAACGAGGAAAAACAAAGCCATAGAGTGAGTCAAACATCAGCATCCTGACTTATTTCCCCTCACACCTCCTGAGCACAGAGCGGCTGGAAATACACCCACACTGCTACTTGCAGCTGCTTCTATCCCATGACTGTCCTGATATTCCCTCACCCCTCACTCCCCACACGCCTTATCCTGTGGATCCTCAGCAACTTCCTGCATCCCATGGGTTTCAGGCCCTCACAGTGCTGCCCCGTGCAGCCCCTTCACCACCCCACATATCCCAGTCCCATACAGCTCCCCCCAGCCCTCACTGCCCCACAAAGCCCAGCCCTTCACCACCCCACATATTCCAGCCCCTGCCCCACATATCCAACTCCTGCCCCACATATCCCGCCCCTTCACCACGTACCCGACCCCCTCTGCCCCAGCCGTCCCCACCTGCCAGCCCGCCCGCAGGCCCAGCCGGCCCAACCCCGCCTTCATGGCGGCCGCCATCTTGCCGCCGCGCGGCGCGCCGGGACGGGGGAGGGGGCAAAGGGAGGCGTGGCCAATATGGTCACGTGCCAAGATGTTGTCTCCTGATTTGTCTACGTAACGTAGGGGGCGGGGCCGTGGGCGAGAAGGCGGAGCCGAGAGATCCCGTGTGGGGGCGGGGGTGTGAGTGACTATTTGCTGAGGGGGCGGGACCCGAGGCGCAAAGGGGCGGAGCCGATGGGGTCACGTGTGGAGTGGGCGGCGCCGGCGGGAGCGCGCGTCGAGTGGAAAATTCCATCGGCTGAGGAGTGGGGAGGGGGGGGGAGGAGGAGGAGGCTCCGCCCCGACCGTGCGGTGCAGTGCGGGGGCGGGGGGCACCGGCCCCGAGTCAGCGGGAACGGGGGGGCGGCGGGGGACCCACCCCAACCACCCCGCCTCGTCTGTGACCGGTAACCCGGGATTTTGGTGTTTGGAATCGCAACAGTGCCCGGGGGTGTTGGAGGGCGGGCACAGGGATGAATCCCATCCTAGCATCATGGGATGGGTTGGAAAGGACCTCAAAGCCCATCCAGTTCCAACCCCCTGCCATGGGCAGGGACACCTCCCACTGGATCAGGGAGCTCCAAGCCCCATCCAACCTGGTCTTGAACACCTTCAGGGATGGGGCAGTCATCAGTGCTCTGGGCAACCTGGGCCAGGGCCTCCCCACCCTCACAGCAAAACATTTCTTCCCAAGATCTCATCTCAATCTCCCCTCTTTCAGCTGAAAACCCTTCTCCCTATCCTATCCCTGCACTTCCTGATCAAGAGCCCCTCCCCAGCTTTCCTGGAGCCCCTTTCAGTACTCGGAGGCTGCTCTAAGGTCTCCCCAGAGCCTTCTCCAGGCTGAACAACCCCAACTCTCTCAGCCCATCCTCATACAGGAGGTACTCCAGCCTTTGGATCATCTTTGTGGTCTCCTCTGGACTACTTCAACAGTTCCATGTCCTCCCTGTGCTCAGAACTCCAGACTGGACGCAGTGTTCCAGGTGGGGTCTCACAGAGTGGAGCAGAGGGGCAGGATCCCCTCCGTAGCCCTGCTGGTCCCACTGCTCTGGATGCAGCCCAGGGCACTGATGGTTTCTGGGCTGTGAGTGCACGTTGCCAGCTCAGTGAACACTGCTAAGATGCCAGCTCACTGCATACAGAGCAGGTCTCACCAGAGTGGAGGGGCAGAATCCATCCCACAGGACACCCTGGCACACCAGGATGCAGCAGCTCCCGATACACAAACCACACTCATCCCAAATCCCCCTCCCTTGGAATCCAGGTCCTGGAGATGCTCAGCACTCGCAGCTCCAGGGATGAAGCCTTGGTCCATGATGCAGATCCAAAGGCAACTACAGCTCGGGGGTGTGAACCCTACAGGAGCAGGGAGTTTGTTGGGAGGGTCCAGCCGCGCTCACTCTGCCTGGACACGCTCCCAGTCGGGTTTCGGGACTGTTGATCTTGGCTCCGAGGAAGCGTTGCTCCATCGGACAGCTGGTTAATGTGTACTGACGGCTCCGCTGTGCTCGAGACCGTTGATCCCAGCCCATGCTGTTATCTGTGCCGGCACGAGCTGGGAGCTGGGAGCAGTTCCAGGGGGCTGTGAGGGTGGCACAAGGAAAGCCAGACACCCATGGGTGGGGGGATTCCAGCTGTATCCTGGCAGCATCTCCCAGAGTCTGGCATGATGCTCGTCGAGGTTTGGAAATAGGAAAGGGGGATCTTCCTTTCTGCATTCTCAATGGGAAAACTAGAGTTGGATTCCCCTCTGGAACTGAAGCCCTGGGGCTGCAGAGCCACTGTGGAGCAGCTGGGACTGAGTCACTGCCCTCAGCAACCCACGGCCTTCACGCTTTCCCATGGCTCAGACTTGTGGGGCTGGATTTTCCCAGCTCGTCTGGCTTCCCCAGCTGCAGAGTTGTCCTGTGATGCCATCTCAGCCTGTTCTACCACCATAGACAGCTGTTTCAGGGCTCTCACAGCCCTCCAGGGCCACATCCTTGCCCTGGAGGGAGCATGGCCCAGGACTATCCCTGCCTGCTGCAGTTTGGGCTGGGAATCACCCCTCAGCGGAGGCCTTTGGAGATGTCACTTGGTGGTGGCCCCAGCCCATGTGCAAAACCGCCTTGCTGGGATTTACACCATTGGAGAGTGGGATCAGGGCTCAGAGCCCCTCAGGGCCACATCCTTGCCCTGGAAGAAGCACAATCCAGGAGCATCCCTGCCTGCTGGGTTCTGAGCTGGAGCTCAGCCCTCAGTGGTGACCTCTGGAGATGTCACTTGGTGGTGTCCCCAACCTCACGCACAACCGTCCCTTTGCAAAACCACCACACTGGGATTTGCACCATCGGAGAGCAGGATCAGGGCTGGGATTTGAAGGGACTGGAGCATCAGTAGAAGTAGGACACGCTCAGCCCCTGCCCAAACCTGAGCTGTCCCTGCCAGCTCCAGGCAGGGACTCTGCCAAGGTTGCCTCCATCCTTGCGCAACTCGCCCCAGGTACATGGCAAGGCAGGACGGTGACGCGCAGACCCGCACGCATCCCTGCCTCCATAAAAAACGCCTCCCAACCCCCCAGGAACAGCCTGGGGAGCAAGAGGCCCCAGGAGCCACTTTAGAGCTCCCATTGCTATTGTCCCTATGCTCCCGAATACCAGAGATTCCTGCCCTAAGCCCCGGCCCAGACCTGTGAGGCAGGATTAGCCGGTGCCCTCCGGCTGCTCCCGCTCCCTGCCGGAACCGCAGAACTCTGGCAAAAGAGAGAAGAAAAAGAAAAGCCTCCTTTGGGATCTGTCTCTTTATTTTCTTCCTCCCTTTTCACCCTTATTTTCCGAGTTAACCATGTTGTTGGTGTCTGACAGCGGTTGGCGGCTGCAGTGGCACTGGGCTAATTACAGCTCCAATTCGTTTGTCCCTGGGCGTCCCCAGTCTGGCACTGCAGGAGAACCCAGTTTGGTGGGGACACGGCAAAGAGGCGGCTTCTCTCCGGCTTCCCTCCGGCTTTCTCAGTGGAGGCTCATTCTTCCTTTCTTTCCCTCTGGATTCTTGCTGACAGCAGCATCCATCATCTCCCAACATCCAACCCGCAGCCGCAAAGGCAACCGGAGCCTTTGGCTGGGTGTAAGCCCCATGGCCAGTGTGGCTACCAAGCCCCCCACACACCTGGATGGCACCCAGCGACCATTCCTGGGAGCAGGAATATTAGAGCTCAGAGGAGACAGGAGACAATCCCCTCCACAGCAGCTCTGCTCCAGGAATAAGTTTATCCTGCCTGTGACCTTGTTGCCCATGTGGCCACGGCTCTGCCCAATGAGAGTTCCCTGTGGACATGAGCTGTGGGGGCGTTGGGAGCAGAGGTGACACAGAGGGAGAAGGAATTTTTGCTCCAGCAAGGGCATGGAGTCCTCGTCCATCCCACCTGTCTGCAAATCCCACATGGATGCTCCACATCCAAACCATGCTGAATCATGGGGTCACCACCTTCACTCACTGCAGAGGCTTTGAGATTTTCTCCCCAGCATCCCAGTGGCATCACAGGTGGGACCTCACCTGGAAAAACAAGGATGAAACTTCTTCCAGCAGCACCACCATGTGGTATCCACCATCTCCTTGTGTCCGGAGGGACTTCACACCACACCAAGGTGTGGGGATGGGATGCTGCAGGAGCAAAAGGGGGGCAGGAGCTGCCCCAAACCCCCACATTCCTCTGTCTGGTCCCTTCTCCAGCCCTTCACTCACTGCAGGGGGTTTGGGACTTTCTCCCCTGCATCCCGCTGGCATCGCAGGTGGGACCTCACTTGGAAAAACAAGGATGAAAATTTCCTCAGCAGCAACACCTCCCCAAACAGCACTTGTATCCCACACTGTCTCCATGTGTCCTGAGGGGCTTCACACCCCACCACAGCACTGGGATGGGATGCTGGCAGGAACAGGGGGAGGGTGGGAGGTGCCCCAGCCCCCTGGGTTGCTCTGGCTGGTTCCTTCTCCAGCTTTCCACTCACTGAGGGGATTTGGGACTTTCTCCCCAGCATCCTGTTGGCATCAAAGGCTACAGCGCGTTTCCAAAAAACAGGAATAAAACTTCCCCCAGCACCACCATGTGGTACCCACTGTCTCCATATGTCCCGAGGGGTTTCACACCCCATCAAGGCACTGGGATGGGATGCTGGCAGGAGCAAGGGAAGGGTGGAAGATGCCCAAACCAGCCCACGCAGTTCCGCCTGGTTCCTCCTCTCCCTTCCTCTGCCCCCGGGCTCTCCAGCACAATGCGGCCCTGCAGAAGCCCCAGATGAACCCGAGCTCATCAGGTTTTTATAACGATGTGCTGAGAGCCGCCTGTACTTTCTCCATGCCCCACTTTGTGCTGCTGAAAATCCAAACCCAACTCCCTCTCGGTGCTAACTTAACCGGTATCACTTTTAGCAATTCAAATCTCTTTTGAGGGGGGAGAGAGGAAAAAAAAAGGAGCAATTGCTGCTTCCAGCTGTGGAAAGGAATTAATGATTTCCTCCAAAGACACAACTGCAACTCCATCAGCTCCGTGTTTAACACCCAATGGACAGAGCTGCTGGATCTGGGATTGCTGGAAAGGCACCGCGGCCGCTGGCTCCCCTTTTCCAGAGGAATGTGATTTTTCACTCTTTTTTCCCATATAAAGTCTTCATTAAAGAATTTTTAAACTTCCTGCTGGTGTTTGTCCCAAAACCCAAACAGCCATCCGAAATCATCCACTTGGGACATTTATTGCCCTGTAAATGCTCCTCGTTGTGCTGCGTACGTTGCTTTTTGAGTCGGATTCCTTACATAGCATCTTCCAGAAGCCTCTGCAGCGATGCTGACCCCAGCCGAGCAGGGAAAGCCCCGATAGGCTGTGGTACCCCAGCTCCTTGGCCATGGGAAACACTGGAGAAGCCCTTTCTGCCCAAGAGGGACGTGAGCCCGGCCATGTGCATCCCCAGTTTTACCGGGAGCCCTGGAACACCCAGGTTTCACCTGGATGCTGCAGTTTAAGCCCAGGGAGAAGGAGGAGAGCAGCTCTTAGCTCAGGGTGGGGGGAAAAGCAAGCGGACAAGTAAAGCACACCTGGACACCTGCTGTCCGCTCCACACACCTGCATTGCCCTGGTTCTGATCCAACCTCTGAGGGGTTTAACCAGATCTTGAGATGTTTAAGGCTGGAGGTTAGAGATAATTGAGGGGAAGGATTCTCCCCGTCTGCTCTGCTCCGTTATGGGGGTGCACAGTGCCACCCCCCATTCTCGGTACTGGGTGCATCAGTAGCTCCCGTTAACGTGGCGCACCGGGATCCCCCAGTAACTGGGTGCACCGGGTGCACCAGGCTCCCCGTTAACGAGGGGCACTGCGTCAGCCGCCTCTGTACTGGGACCCTGTTAAGGAGGTGTACTGGGAGTTCCGGTTAACGGGTGCACAGCCGCCTGATACCAGGTGCATCAGGAGCTCTCGGGATCCCTCATTAACGGAGTGAATGGTGCCACCCCGCTTTGCACTGGGTGCAACGGGATCCCCCGTCGAGGGCGCGCACCGTGCCCGACCCCTCTGCACAGAGCCCCCCGTTAAGGGGATGCAGCCCGTTCGGTCCAGCCCGTGACAACGCGCTCCCCCCTCCACGCAGCCCCGGTCGTGCCAGGGGGAAGGGTGTCACCGGGAGGGGGGGGTGTCACCGGGAGGGGATGTCACCGGGACGGGAGGGTGTCACCGGGAGGGGATGTCACCGGGAGGAGATGTCACCGGGAGGAGATGTCACCGGGAGGGGGGGCTGTCACCGGGAGATGGGGTGTCACCGGGAGGGGAGGGTGTCACCGGGACGGGGGGGGTGTCACCGGGAGGGTGTCCCCGGGAGGGGTGTGGGTGTGCAGATCGCAGCACACACAGTGCCCACCCCCCCGCGCTCCCCTTACGCAACGCGCTCCCCCCCCACCCAGGCTCTGCGTGCGCGCGCACGCGCTCTGCTTCCTCCTCCTTCTCCTCCCCCTCCGCCGGGAGCGCGCGCGCGCGCC
>JAUMJL010001820.1:0-65548 GCA_033558185.1 Dromococcyx pavoninus
GGCTGAGGAACCCAAAATTGGCTGAGGAACCCGAAAACGGATTGAGGAACCTAAAAAATGGATTGAAGCACCCAAAAATGGGCTGAAGAACCCAAAAATGGATTTTGGAAACATAAAATGAGCTGAGACACTCAAAAATGAACGGAGGGACCCAAAAATGGTTTGACGAACCCAAAATGGATTGAGGAACCGGAAAATGGATTGAGGAATCCAAAAATAGATTGAGGAACCCAAAAATGCATTTAGGAACCATAAAATGAGCTGTGGGACTCAAAAATGAACGGAGGGACCCAAAAATGGATTGAGGAACCCAAAAATGGCTTGAGGAACCCAAAAATGGATTGAGGAACCCAAAAATGGATTGAGGAAGCAAAAAAATGGTTTGAGGGACCAAAAAAACTAACGGAGGGAACCAAAAATGTGTTGTGGGAACCAAAAATGGTTTGTGGAAACAAAAAATGAACTGAGGCACCCAAAAATGAGCCGAAGGACCAGAAAATGGACTGAGGAACTAAAAAATGCGTGAGGAAACCAAAAATGGATTAAGGGCACCAAAAATGGATTGAGGAGTCCAAGAATAGATTGAGGGACCCAAAAATGAACAGAGGGCCCCAAAAATGGATTTAAGAACCCAAAATTGGATTGAGGAACCCAAAAATGTATTGAGAAACCCAAGAATGGATTGAGGGACCAAAAATGGCCTCAGGAACCCAAAAAGGGTTTGAGGAACCCAAAAATGGGTTGAGGAACCCAAAAAGGGACCGAGGGACGCAAAAATAGATTGAGTAGCCCCAAAATGGATTGATGATTCCAAAAATGGATTGAGAGCTCCAAAAATGAACTGAGGGAACTAAAAATGGATTGACGAACACAAAAATGGATTGACGAACACAAAAATGGATTGAGGAAGCTAAAAATGGGCTGAGGAACCCAAAAACAAATCGAGGAACCCAAGAATGGATTGAGGGACTAAAATGAGCTGAGGAACCCAAAAATGGGCTGAAGAACCCAAAAATGGATTGAGGAAACTAAAAATGGGTTGATGGCCCCAAAAATGGTTTGAGGAACCCAAATTGGGCTGAGGAAACAAAAAATGGACTGAGGAACCCTAAAATATATTGAGGAACCCTAAAAAGGGAAGAGGAAACCAAGAATGGATTGAGGAACCCTAGAATGGATTGAGGGACCCTAAAATGAATTGAAGGACACAAAAATGGATTAAGGAACCCAAAAATGGATTGAGGAACTCAAGAATGGATTCAGGTAACTAGAAAAGGTCTGAGGAACCCAAAAATGGATTTAGGAGACCTAAAATAGGTTGAAGTAACCAAAAATGTGGTGAGACCCCAAAAATGGATTGAGGAACCCAAAAACGGATTGAAAATCCCAAAAATGGATAGAGAAACCCAAGAATGCACTGAGGGACCAAAAATATGCTGAAGGACCCAAAAATGAATGGAGTGACCCAAAAATGGTTTGAGGAACCCGAAAATGGGCTGAGGAATTCAAGAATGGATTGAGGGACCCAAAAATGAGGAGGAAACCAAGAATGGACTGAGGAACCCAAAAAATGGATTCAGGGACCCAAAAATGGATTGAGGAATGAAAAAACGGGCCAAGGGAAACAAAAATGGATTGAGGAACCCAAAAATGCATTGAGGAAGCATAAAATGAGCTGTGGGACTCAAAAATGAACGGAGGGACCCAAAAATGGATTGAGGAACCCAAAAATGGATTGATGAATCCAAAAATTGGCTGTGGAAACCAAAAATGGGTTGAGGAAACCAAAAATGGATTGAGGAACCCAAAAATGGATTGAGGAACCCCAAAATGGATTCAGGTAGACCAAAATGGGATGAAGAACCCAAAAACTGTCTGAAGAACCCCAAAATGGACTGATGAATGAAAAAGATGGGCTGAGGAACCCAAAAAATGATTGAGGAATCAAAAAATGGTCTTAGTAACCCGAAAATGTGTTGAGGAACCCAAAAATGGGCTGAAGAACACACAAATGGGCTGAGGAACCCCAAAATAGGCTGAGAGACTAAAAAATGGATTGAGGAACCCAGAAATGGATTGAGGAACCTCAAAATGGATTGAGGAACCCAAAAATGGATTGAGGGATCAAAAAATGGATTGCGGAAACCAAAAATAGGCTGAGGAACCCAAAAGTTGATTGAGGGACCAAAAAATGGATTGAGGAACACAAAAATGGATTGAGGAACACAAAAATGGATCGAGGAACTGAAAAATGGGCTGAGGAACCCTAATATATATTGAGGAACCCTAAAAAGGAATGAGGAACCCAAAAATGGATTGATGGACCCAAAAAAGAATTGAGGGACCCAAAAATGCTCCGAGGGAACCAAAAATCGATTGAGGAACCGAAAAATGGACTGAGGAACCAAAAACTGGATTGAGGAACCCAAGAATGGATCGAGGGACCAAAAATGGATTGAGGAACCCAAGAGTGGAATGAGGTAACCAGAAATGGGCTGAGGAACCCAGCAATCGATTGAGGGACCAAAAAATGGGTTGAAGATACCCCAAAATGGGTTTAGGAACCATAAAATCTGCTGAGGGACCCAAACATGGGCTGAGGAACCAAAAAATGGTTTGAGGAATACAAAAATGGGCTGAAGAACCCAAGAATGGATTGAGTGACTCAATAATGGACTCTGGAACCCAAAAGTGCGTGAGGAAACCAAAAATGGATTGAGGAACCGAAGAATGGATTGAGGGACCCAAAAAAGGGCTGAGGAAATCAAAATTGAGCTGAGGAAACCAAATATGGATTAAGGGCACCAAAAATGGGTTGAGGAACCCAAAACTGGTTTGAGGGACCAAAACTGGGCTGAGGAACCAAAAATTGGCTGAGGAACCCGAAAACGGATTGAGGAACCCGAAAATGGATTGAAGCACCCAAAAATGGGCTGAAGAACCCAAAAATGGATTTTGGAAACATAAAATGAGCTGAGACACTCAAAAATGAACGGAGACACTCAAAAATGAACGAGGGGACCCAAAAATGGATTGAGGAACCGGAAAATGGATTGAGGAACCGGAAAATGGATTGAGAAACCGGAAAATGGATTGAGGAACCCAAAAATGCATTTAGGAACCATAAAATGAGCTGTGGGACTCAAAAATGAACGGAGGGACCCAAAAATGAACGGAGGGACCCAAAAATGGCTTGAGGAACCCAAAAATGTACTGAAAACCCAAAAAATGGATAGAGAAACCCAAGAATGGATTGAGGGACACAAAATGGGCTGACGAACCCAAAAATGGATTGAGGAACCCAAAAATGGATTGAGGAACCCAAAAATGCATTGAGGAAGCATAAAATGAGCTGTGGGGCTCAAAAATGAACGGAGGGACCCAAAAATGGATTGAGGAACCCAAAAATGGATTGATGAACCCAAAAATTGGCTGAGGAAACCAAAAAAGGGTTGAGGAACCCGAAAATGGATTGAGGAACCCAAAAATGGATTGAGGAACCCCAAAATGGATTCAGGTAGACCAAAATGGGATGAAGAACCCAAAAATGGTCTGAAGAACCCCAAAATGGACTGATGAATCAAAAAGATGGGCTGAGAAACCCAAAAAATGATTGAGGAATCAAAAAATGGTCTTAGTAACCCGAAAATGTGTTGAGGAACCCAAAAATGGGCTGAAGAACACACAAATGGGCTGAGGAACCCAAAAATAGGCTGAGAGACTAAAAAATGGATTGAGGAACCCAGAAATGGATTGAGGAACCTCAAAATGGATTGAGGAACCCAAAAATGGATTGAGGGATCAAAAAATGGATTGCGGAACCCAAAAATAGGCTGAGGAACCCAAAAGTTGATTGAGGGACCAAAAAATGGATTGAGGAACCCAAAAATGGATTGAGGAACACAAAAATGGATCGAGGAACTGAAAAATGGGCTGAGGAACCCTAAAATATATTGAGGAATAAAAAGGAATGAGGAACCCAAAAATGGATTGATGGACCCAAAAAAGAATTGAGGGACCCAAAAATGCTCCGAGGGAACCAAAAATCGATTGAGGAACCGAAAAATGGACTGAGGAACCAAAAACTGGATTGAGGAACCCAAGAATGGATCGAGGGACCAAAAATGGATTGAGGAACCCAAGAGTGGAATGAGGTAACCAGAAATGGGCTGAGGAACCCAGCAATCGATTGAGGGACCAAAAAATGGGTTGAAGATCCCCCAAAATGGGTTTAGGAACCATAAAATCTGCTGAGGGACCCAAACATAGGTTGAGGAACCAAAAAATGGTTTGAGGAACACAAAAATGGGCTGAAGAACCCAAGAATGTATTGAGTGACTCAAAAATGGACTCTGGAACCCAAAAGTGCGTGAGGAAACCAAAAATGGATTGAGGAACCGAAGAATGGATTGAGGGACCCAAAAAAGGGCTGAGGAAATCAAAATTGAGCTGAGGAAACCAAATATGGATTAAGGGCACCAAAAATGGATTGAGGAACCCAAAACTGGTTTGAGGGACCAAAACTGGGCTGAGGAACCCAAAATTGGCTGAGGAACCCGAAAACGGATTGAGGAACCTAAAAAATGGATTGAAGCACCCAAAAATGGGCTGAAGAACCCAAAAATGGATTTTGGAAACATAAAATGAGCTGAGACACTCAAAAATGAACGGAGGGACCCAAAAATGGTTTGACGAACCCAAAATGGATTGAGGAACCGGAAAATGGATTGAGGAATCCAAAAATAGATTGAGGAACCCAAAAATGCATTTAGGAACCATAAAATGAGCTGTGGGACTCAAAAATGAACGGAGGGACCCAAAAATGGATTGAGGAACCCAAAAATGGCTTGAGGAACCCAAAAATGGATTGAGGAACCCAAAAATGGATTGAGGAAGCAAAAAAATGGTTTGAGGGACCAAAAAAACTAACGGAGGGAACCAAAAATGTGTTGTGGGAACCAAAAATGGTTTGTGGAAACAAAAATGAACTGAGGCAGCCAAAAATGAGCCGAAGGACCAGAAAATGGACTGAGGAACTAAAAAATGCGTGAGGAAACCAAAAATGGATTAAGGGCACCAAAAATGGATTGAGGAGTCGAAGAATAGATTGAGGGACCCAAAAATGAACAGAGGGCCCCAAAAATGGATTTAAGAACCCAAAATTGGATTGAGGAACCCAAAAATGTATTGAGAAACCCAAGAATGGATTGAGGGACCAAAAATGGCCTCAGGAACCCAAAAAGGGTTTGAGGAACCCAAAAATGGGCTGAGGAACCCAAAAAGGGACCGAGGGACGCAAAAATAGATTGAGTAGCCCCAAAATGGATTGATGATTCCAAAAATGGATTGAGAGCTCCAAAAATGAACTGAGGGAACTAAAAATGGATTGACGAACACAAAAATGGATTGACGAACACAAAAATGGATTGAGGAAGCTAAAAATGGGCTGAGGAACCCAAAAACAAATCGAGGAACCCAAGAATGGATTGAGGGACTAAAATGAGCTGAGGAACCCAAAAATGGGCTGAAGAACCCAAAAATGGATTGAGGAAACTAAAAATGGGTTGATGGCCCCAAAAATGGTTTGAGGAACCCAAATTGGGCTGAGGAAACAAAAAATGGACTGAGGAACCCTAAAATATATTGAGGAACCCTAAAAAGGGAAGAGGAAACCAAGAATGGATTGAGGAACCCTAGAATGGATTGAGGGACCCTAAAATGAATTGAAGGACACAAAAATGGATTAAGGAACCCAAAAATGGATTGAGGAACTCAAGAATGGATTCAGGTAACTAGAAAAGGTCTGAGGAACCCAAAAATGGATTTAGGAGACCTAAAATAGGTTGAAGTAACCAAAAATGTGGTGAGACCCCAAAAATGGATTGAGGAACCCAAAAACGGATTGAAAAACCCAAAAATGGATAGAGAAACCCAAGAATGCACTGAGGGACCAAAAATATGCTGAAGGACCCAAAAATGAATGGAGTGACCCAAAAATGGTTTGAGGAACCCGAAAATGGGCTGAGGAATTCAAGAATGGATTGAGGGACCCAAAAATGAGGAGGAAACCAAGAATGGACTGAGGAACCCAAAAAATGGATTCAGGGACCCAAAAATGGATTGAGGAATGAAAAAACGGGCCAAGGGAAACAAAAATGGATTGAGGAACCCAAAAATGCATTGAGGAAGCATAAAATGAGCTGTGGGACTCAAAAATGAACGGAGGGACCCAAAAATGGATTGAGGAACCCAAAAATGGATTGATGAATCCAAAAATTGGCTGTGGAAACCAAAAATGGGTTGAGGAAACCAAAAATGGATTGAGGAACCCAAAAATGGATTGAGGAACCCCAAAATGGATTCAGGTAGACCAAAATGGGATGAAGAACTCAAAAACTGTCTGAAGAACCCCAAAATGGACTGATGAATGAAAAAGATGGGCTGAGGAACCCAAAAATTGATTGAGGAATCAAAAAATGGTCTTAGTAACCCGAAAATGTGTTGAGGAACCCAAAAATGGGCTGAAGAACACACAAATGGGCTGAGGAACCCCAAAATAGGCTGAGAGACTAAAAAATGGATTGAGGAACCCAGAAATGGATTGAGGAACCTCAAAATGGATTGAGGAACCCAAAAATGGATTGAGGGATCAAAAAATGGATTGCGGAACCCAAAAATAGGCTGAGGAACCCAAAAGTTGATTGAGGGACCAAAAAATGGATTGAGGAACCCAAAAATGGATTGAGGAACACAAAAATGGATCGAGGAACTGAAAAATGGGCTGAGGAACCCTAATATATATTGAGGAACCCTAAAAAGGAATGAGGAACCCAAAAATGGATTGATGGACCCAAAAAAGAATTGAGGGACCCAAAAATGCTCCGAGGGAACCAAAAATCGATTGAGGAACCGAAAAATGGACTGAGGAACCAAAAACTGGATTGAGGAACCCAAGAATGGATCGAGGGACCAAAAATGGATTGAGGAACCCAAGAGTGGAATGAGGTAACCAGAAATGGGCTGAGGAACCCAGCAATCGATTGAGGGACCAAAAAATGGGTTGAAGATACCCCAAAATGGGTTTAGGAACCATAAAATCTGCTGAGGGACCCAAACATGGGCTGAGGAACCAAAAAATGGTTTGAGGAATACAAAAATGGGCTGAAGAACCCAAGAATGGATTGAGTGACTCAATAATGGACTCTGGAACCCAAAAGTGCGTGAGGAAACCAAAAATGGATTGAGGAACCGAAGAATGGATTGAGGGACCCAAAAAAGGGCTGAGGAAATCAAAATTGAGCTGAGGAAACCAAATATGGATTAAGGGCACCAAAAATGGATTGAGGAACCCAAAACTGGTTTGAGGGACCAAAACTGGGCTGAGGAACCAAAAATTGGCTGAGGAACCCGAAAACGGATTGAGGAACCCGAAAATGGATTGAAGCACCCAAAAATGGGCTGAAGAACCCAAAAATGGATTTTGGAAACATAAAATGAGCTGAGACACTCAAAAATGAACGGAGACACTCAAAAATGAACGGAGGGACCCAAAAATGGATTGAGGAACCGGAAAATGGATTGAGGAACCGGAAAATGGATTGAGAAACCGGAAAATGGATTGAGGAACCCAAAAATGCATTTAGGAACCATAAAATGAGCTGTGGGACTCAAAAATGAACGGAGGGACCCAAAAATGAACGGAGGGACCCAAAAATGGCTTGAGGAACCCAAAAATGTACTGAAAACCCAAAAAATGGATAGAGAAACCCAAGAATGGATTGAGGGACACAAAATGGGCTGACGAACCCAAAAATGGATTGAGGAACCCAAAAATGGATTGAGGAACCCAAAAATGCATTGAGGAAGCATAAAATGAGCTGTGGGGCTCAAAAATGAACGGAGGGACCCAAAAATGGATTGAGGAACCCAAAAATGGATTGATGAACCCAAAAATTGGGTGAGGAAACCAAAAAAGGATTGAGGAACCCGAAAATGGATTGAGGAACCCAAAAATGGATTGAGGAACCCCAAAATGGATTCAGGTAGACCAAAATGGGATGAAGAACCCAAAAATGGTCTGAAGAACCCCAAAATGGACTGATGAATCAAAAAGATGGGCTGAGAAACCCAAAAAATGATTGAGGAATCAAAAAATGGTCTTAGTAACCCGAAAATGTGTGGAGGAACCCAAAAATGGGCTGAAGAACACACAAATGGGCTGAGGAACCCAAAAATAGGCTGAGAGACTAAAAAATGGATTGAGGAACCCAGAAATGGATTGAGGAACCTCAAAATGGATTGAGGAACCCAAAAATGGATTGAGGGATCAAAAAATGGATTGCGGAACCCAAAAATAGGCTGAGGAACCCAAAAGTTGATTGAGGGACCAAAAAATGGATTGAGGAACCCAAAAATGGATTGAGGAACACAAAAATGGATCGAGGAACTGAAAAATGGGCTGAGGAACCCTAATATATATTGAGGAACCCTAAAAAGGAATGAGGAACCCAAAAATGGATTGATGGACCCAAAAAAGAATTGAGGGACCCAAAAATGCTCCGAGGGAACCAAAAATCGATTGAGGAACCGAAAAATGGACTGAGGAACCAAAAACTGGATTGAGGAACCCAAGAATGGATCGAGGGACCAAAAATGGATTGAGGAACCCAAGAGTGGAATGAGGTAACCAGAAATGGGCTGAGGAACCCAGCAATCGATTGAGGGACCAAAAAATGGGTTGAAGATCCCCAAAAATGGGTTTAGGAACCATAAAATCTGCTGAGGGACCCAAGCATGGGCTGAGGAACCAAAAAATGGTTTGAGGAACACAAAAATGGGCTGAAGAACCCAAGAATGGATTGAGTGACTCAAAAATGGACTCTGGAACCCAAAAGTGCGTGAGGAAACCAAAAATGGATTGAGGAACCGAAGAATGGATTGAGGGACCCAAAAAAGGGCTGAGGAAATCAAAATTGAGCTGAGGAAACCAAATATGGATTAAGGGCACCAAAAATGGATTGAGGAACCCAAAACTGGTTTGAGGGACCAAAACTGGGCTGAGGAACCCAAAATTGGCTGAGGAACCCGAAAACGGATTGAGGAACCTAAAAAATGGATTGAAGCACCCAAAAATGGGCTGAAGAACCCAAAAATGGATTTTGGAAACATAAAATGAGCTGAGACACTCAAAAATGAAAGGAGGGACCCAAAAATGGTTTGACGAACCCAAAATGGATTGAGGAACCGGAAAATGGATTGAGGAACCGGAAAATGGATTGAGGAACCCAAAAATGCATTTAGGAACCATAAAATGAGCTGTGGGACTCAAAAATGAACGGAGGGACCAAAAATGGCTTGAGGAACCCAAAAATGTACTGAAAACCCAAAAAATGGATAGAGAAACCCAAGAATGGATTGAGGGACACAAAATGGGCTGACGAACCAAAAAATGGATTGAGGAACCCAAAAATGGATTGAGGAACCCAAAAATGCATTGAGGAAGCATAAAATGAGCTGTGGGACTCAAAAATGAACGGAGGGACCAAAAATGGCTTGAGGAACCCAAAAATGGCTTGAGGAACCCAAAAATGGATTGAGGAACCCAAAAATGGATTGAGGAAGCAAAAAATGGTTTGAGGGACCAAAAAAACTAACGGAGGGAACCAAAAATGGGTTGTGGGAACCAAAAATGGTTTGTGGAAACAAAAAATGAACTGAGGCACCCAAAAATGAGCCGAAGGACCAGAAAATGGACTGAGGAACTAAAAAATGCGTGAGGAAACCAAAAATGGATTAAGGGCACCAAAAATGGATTGAGGCGTCCAAGAATAGATTGAGGGACCCAAAAATGAACAGAGGGCCCCAAAAATGGATTTAAGAACCCAAAATTGGATTGAGGAACCCAAAAATGTATTGAGAAACCCAAGAATAGATTGAGGGACCAAAAATGGCCTCAGGAACCCAAAAAGGGTTTGAGGAACCCAAAAATGGGTTGAGGAACCCAAAAAGGGACCGAGGGACGCAAAAATAGATTGAGTAGCCCCAAAATGGATTGATGATTCCAAAAATGGATTGAGGGACCCAAAAATGAACTGAGGGAACAAAAAATGGATTTACGAACACAAAAATGGATTGAGGAAACTAAAAATGGGCTGAGGAACCCAAAAACGGATTGAGGAACCCAAGAATGGATTGAGGGACCCAAAAATGAGCTGAGGAAAACAAAAATGGATTGAGGGATCCAAAAATTGATTGAGGAATTCAAAAACGGGCTGAGGGACCCAAAAGTATATTGAGGAACTCAAAAATTGATTGAGGGACCCGAAAATGAATGGCGGGACCCAAAAACGGATTGAGGAACCCAAAAATGGATTGAGTAAGCTAAGAATCAATTGAGGAACCAAAGAATGGATTGAGGAACCCAAAAATGGTTTGAGGGACCAAAAACGGGCTGAGGAACCCAGAAATGGATTGAGTAACCTAAGAATCAATTGAGGAACCAAAGAATGGATTGAGGAACCCAAAATGGTTTGAGGGACCAAAAACGGGCTGAGGAACCCAGAAATGGGCTGAGGAAACCAGAAATGGATTGACGGACCCAAAAATGGATTGAGGAACCCAAAAATGGGCTGAGGAACCCAAAAAGGGACCGATGGACGCAAAAATAGATTGAGTAGCCCCAAAATGGATTGATGATTCCAAAAATGGATTGAGAGCTCCAAAAATGAACTGAGGGAACAAAAAATGGATTTACGAACACAAAAATGGATTGAGGAAACTAAAAATGGGCTGAGGAACCCAAAAACGGATTGAGGAACCCAAGAATGGATTGAGGGACCCAAAAATGAGCTGAGGAAAACAAAAATGGATTGAGGGACCCAAAAATTGATTGAGGAATTCAAAAACGGGCTAAGGGACCCAAAAGTATATTGAGGAACTCAAAAATTGATTGAGGGACCCGAAAATGAATGGAGGGACCCAAAAACGGATTGAGGAACCCAAAAATGGATTGAGTAACCTAAGAATCAATTGAGGAACCAAAGAATGGATTGAGGAACCCAAAAATGGTTTGAGGGACCAAAAACGGGCTGAGGAACCCAGAAATGGGCTGAGGAAACCAGAAATGGATTGACGGACCCAAAAATGGATTGAGGAACCCAAAAATGGGCTGAGGAACCCAAAAAGGGACCGAGGGACGCAAAAATAGATTGAGTAGACCCAAAATGGATTGATGATTCCAAAAATGGATTGAGAGCTCCAAAAATGAACTGAGGGAACTAAAAATGGATTGACAAACACAAAAATGGATTGAGGAAGCTAAAAATGGGCTGAGGAACCCAAAAACAAATCGAGGAACCCAAGAATGGATTGAGGGACTAAATTGAGCTGAGGAACCCAAAAATGGGCTGAAGAACCCAAAAATGGATTGAGGAAACTAAAAATGGGTTGATGGCCCCAAAAATGGTTTGAGGAACCCAAAATGGGCTGAGGAAACAAAAAATGGACTGAGGAACCCTAAAATATATTGAGGAACCCTAAAAAGGGAAGAGGAAACCAAGAATGGATTGAGGAATCCTAGAATGGATTGAGGGACCCTAAAATGAATTGAAGGACACAAAAATGGATTAAGGAACCCAAAAATGGATTGAGGAACTCAAGAATGGATTCAGGTAACTAGAAAAGGTCTGAGGAACCCAAAAATGGATTTAGGAGGCCTAAAATAGGTTGAAGTAACCAAAAATGTGGTGAGACCCCAAAAATGGATTGAGGAACCCAAAAACGGATTGAAAAACCCAAAAATGGATAGAGACACCCAAGAATGCACTGAGGGACCAAAAATATGCTGAAGGACCCAAAAATGAATGGAGTGACCCAAAAATGGTTTGAGGAACCCGAAAATGGGCTGAGGAATTCAAGAATGGATTGAGGGACCCAAAAATGAGGAGGAAACCAAAAATGGGTTGAGGAACCCAAAAAATGGATTCAGGGACCCAAAAATGGATTGAGGAATCAAGAAATGGATTGAGGAAACCAAAAATGGATTGAGGAACACAAAAATGGATCGAGGAACTGAAAAATGGGCTGAGGAACCCTAAAATATATTGAGGAACCCTAAAAAGGAATGAGGAACCCAAAAACGGATTGATGGACCCAAAAAAGAATTGAGGGACCCAAAAATGCTCCGAGGGAACCAAAAATCGATTGAGGAACCGAAAAATGGACTGAGGAACCAAAAACTGGATTGAGGAACCCAAGAATGGATCGAGGGACCAAAAATGGATTGAGGAACCCAAGAGTGGAATGAGGTAACCAGAAATGGGCTGAGGAACCCAGCAATCGATTGAGGGACCAAAAAATGGGTTGAAGATCCCCAAAAATGGGTTTAGGAACCATAAAATCTGCTGAGGGACCCAAACATGGGCTGAGGAACCAAAAAATGGTTTGAGGAACACAAAAATGGGCTGAAGAACCCAAGAATGGATTGAGTGACTCAAAAATGGACTCTGGAACCCAAAAGTGCGTGAGGAAACCAAAAATGGATTGAGGAACCGAAGAATGGATTGAGGGACCCAAAAAAGGGCTGAGGAAATCAAAATTGAGCTGAGGAAACCAAATATGGATTAAGGGCACCAAAAATGGGTTGAGGAACCCAAAACTGGTTTGAGGGACCAAAACTGGGCTGAGGAACCAAAAATTGGCTGAGGAACCCGAAAACGGATTGAGGAACCCGAAAATGGATTGAAGCACCCAAAAATGGGCTGAAGAACCCAAAAATGGATTTTGGAAACATAAAATGAGCTGAGACACTCAAAAATGAACGGAGACACTCAAAAATGAACGGAGGGACCCAAAAATGGATTGAGGAACCGGAAAATGGATTGAGGAACCGGAAAATGGATTGAGGAACCGGAAAATGGATTGAGGAACCCAAAAATGCATTTAGGAACCATAAAATGAGCTGTGGGACTCAAAAATGAACGGAGGGACCCAAAAATGAACGGAGGGACCCAAAAATGGCTTGAGGAACCCAAAAATGTACTGAAAACCCAAAAAATGGATAGAGAAACCCAATAATGGATTGAGGGACACAAAATGGGCTGACGAACCAAAAAATGGATTGAGGAACCGAAAAATGGATTGAGGAACCCAAAAATTCATTGAGGAAGCATAAAATGAGCTGTGGGACTCAAAAATGAACGGAGGGTCCCAAAAATGGATTGAGGAACCCAAAAATGCATTGAGGAAGCATAAAATGAGCTGTGGGACTCAAAAATGAACGGAGGGACCCAAAAATGGATTGAGGAACCCAAAAATGGATTGATGAACCCAAAAATTGGGTGAGGAAACCAAAAAAGGGTTGAGGAACCCGAAAATGGATTGAGGAACCCAAAAATGGATTGAGGAACCCCAAAATGGATTAAGGTAGACCAAAATGGGATGAAGAACCCAAAAATGGTCTGAAGAACCCCAAAATGGACTGATGAATCAAAAAGATGGGCTGAGGAACCCAAAAAATGATTGAGGAATCAAAAAATGGTCTTAGTAAACCGAAAATGTTTTGAGGAACCCAAAAATGGGCTGAAGAACACACAAATGGGCTGAGGAACCCAAAATAGGCTGAGAGACTAAAAAATGGATTGAGGAACCCAGAAATGGATTGAGGAACCTCAAAATGGATTGAGGAACCCAAAAATGGATTGAGGGATCAAAAAATGGATTGCGGAAACCAAAAATAGGTGAGGAACCCAAAAGTTGATTGAGGGACCAAAAAATGGATTGAGGAACCCAAAAATGGATTGAGGAACACAAAAATGGATCGAGGAACTGAAAAATGGGCTGAGGAACCCTAAAATATATTGAGGAACCCTAAAAAAAAATGAGGAACCCAAAAATGGATTGATGGACCCAAGAAAGAATTGAGGGACCCAAAAATGCTCTGAGGGAACCAAAAATCGATTGAGGAACCGAAAAATGGACTGAGGAACCAAAAACTGGATTGAGGAACCCAAGAATGGATCGAGGGACCAAAAATGGATTGAGGAACCCAAGAGTGGAATGAGGTAACCAGAAATGGGCTGAGGAACCCAGCAATCGATTGAGGGACCAAAAAATGTGTTGAAGATCCCCAAAAATGGGTTTAGGAACCATAAAATCTGCTGAGGGACCCAAGCATGGGCTGAGGAACCAAAAAATGGTTTGAGGAACACAAAAATGGGCTGAAGAACCCAAGAATGGATTGAGTGACTCAAAAATGGACTCTGAAACCCAAAAGTGCGTGAGGAAACCAAAAATGGATTGAGGAACCGAAGAATGGATTGAGGGACCCAAAAAAGGGCTGAGGAAATCAAAATTGAGCTGAGGAAACCAAATATGGATTAAGGGCACCAAAAATGGATTGAGGAACCCAAAACTGGTTTGAGGGACCAAAACTGGGCTGAGGAACAAAAATTGGCTGAGGAACCCGAAAACGGATTGAGGAACCTGAAAATGGATTGAAGCACCCAAAAATGGGCTGAAGAACCCAAAAATGGATTTTGGAAACATAAAATGAGCTGAGACACTCAAAAATGAACGGAGACACTCAAAAATGAACGGAGGGACCCAAAAATGGATTGAGGAACCGGAAAATGGATTGAGGAACCGGAAAATGGATTGAGGAACCCAAAAATGCATTTAGGAACCATAAAATGAGCTGTGGGACTCAAAAATGAACGGAGGGACCCAAAAATGGCTTGAGGAACCCAAAAATGTACTGAAAACCCAAAAAATGGATAGAGAAACCCAAGAATGGATTGAGGGACACAAAATGGGCTGACGAACCCAAAAATGGATTGAGGAACCCAAAAATGGATTGAGGAACCCAAAAATGCATTGAGGAAGCATAAAATGAGCTGTGGGACTCAAAAATGAACGGAGGGACCCAAAAATGGCTTGAGGAACCCAAAAATGTACTGAAAACCCAAAAAATGGATAGAGAAACCCAAGAATGGATTGAGGGACACAAAATGGGCTGACGAACCAGAAAATGGATTGAGGAACCCAAAAATGGATTGAGGAACCCAAAAATGCATTGAGGAAGCATAAAATGAGCTGTGGGACTCAAAAATGAACGGAGGGACCCAAAAATGGCTTGAGGAACCCAAAAATGGATTGAGGAACCCAAAAATGGATTGAGGAACCCAAAAATGGATTGAGGAAGCAAAAAATGGTTTGAGGGACCAAAAAAACTAACGGAGGGAACCAAAAATGGGTTGTGGGAACCAAAAATGGTTTGTGGAAACAAAAAATGAACTGAGGCACCCAAAAATGAGCCGAAGGACCAGAAAATGGACTGAGGAACTAAAAAATGCGTGAGGAAACCAAAAATGGATTAAGGGCACCAAAAATGGATTGAGGAGTCCAAGAATAGATTGAGGGACCCAAAAATGAACAGAGGTCCCCAAAAATGGATTTAAGAACCCAAAATTGGATTGAGGAACCCAAAAATGTATTGAGAAACCCAAGAATGGATTGAGGGACCAAAAATGGCCTCAGGAACCCAAAAAGGGTTTGAGGAACCCAAAAATGGGTTGAGGAACCCAAAAAGGGACCGAGGGACGCAAAAATAGATTGAGTAGCCCCAAAATGGATTGATGATTCCAAAAATGGATTGAGGGACCCAAAAATGAACTGAGGGAACAAAAAATGGATTTACGAACACAAAAATGGATTGAGGAAACTAAAAATGGGCTGAGGAACCCAAAAACGGATTGAGGAACCCAAGAATGGATTGAGGGACCCAAAAATGACCTGAGGAAAACAAAAATAAGCTGAGGAAAACAAAAATGGATTGAGGGACCCAAAAATTGATTGAGGAATTCAAAAACGGGCTGAGGGACCCAAAAGTATATTGAGGAACTCAAAAATTGATTGAGGGACCCGAAAATGAATGGAGGGACCCAAAAACGGATTGAGGAACCCAAAAATGGATTGAGTAACCTAAGAATAAATTGAGGAACCAAAGAATGGATTGAGGAACCCAAAAATGGTTTGAGGGACCAAAAACGGGCTGAGGAACCCAGAAATGGGCTGAGGAAAGCAGAAATGGATTGACGGACCCAAAAATGGATTGAGGAACCCAAAAATGGGCTGAGGAACCCAAAAAGGGACCGAGGGACGCAAAAATAGATTGAGTAGCCCCAAAATGGATTGATGATTCCAAAAACGGATTGAGAGCTCCAAAAATGAACTGAGGGAACTAAAAATGGATTGACGAACACAAAAATGGATTGAGGAAGCTAAAAATGGGCTGAGGAACCCAAAAACAAATCGAGGAACCCAAGAATGGATTGAGGGACTAAATTGAGCTGAGGAACCCAAAAATGGGCCGAAGAACCCAAAAATGGTTTGAGGAACCCAAATTGGGCTGAGGAAACAAAAAATGGACTGAGGAACCCTAAAATATATTGAGGAACCCTAAAAAGGGAAGAGGAAACCAAGAATGGATTGAGGAACCCTAGAATGGATTGAGGGACCCTAAAATGAATTGAAGGACACAAAAATGGATTAAGGAACCCAAAAATGCATTGAGGAACTCAAGAATGGATTCAGGTAACTAGAAAAGGTCTGAGGAACCCAAAAATGGATTTAGGAGGCCTAAAATAGGTTGAAGTAACCAAAAATGTGGTGCGACCCCAAAAATGGATTGAGGAACCCAAAAATGGATTGAGGAACCCCAAAATGGATTCAGGTAGCCCAAAATGGGCTGAAGAACCCAAAAATGGTCTGAAGAACCCCAAAATGGACTGATGAATCAAAAAGATGGGCTGAGGAACCCAAAAAATGATTGAGGAATCAAAAAATGGTCTTAGTAACCCGAAAATGTGTTGAGGAACCCAAAAATGGGCTGAAGAACACACAAATGGGCTGAGGAACCCAAAAATAGGCTGAGAGACTAAAAAATGGATTGAGGAACCCAGAAATGGATTGAGGAACCTCAAAATGGATTGAGGAATCCAAAAATGGATTGAGGGATCAAAAAATGGATTGCGGAACCCAAAAATAGGCTGAGGAAACCAAAAGTTTATTGAGGGACCAAAAAATGGATTGAGGAACCCAAAAATGGATTGAGGAACACAAAAATGGATCGAGGAACTGAAAAATGGGCTGAGGAACCCTAAAATATATTGAGGAATAAAAAGGAATGAGGAACCCAAAAATGGATTGATGGACCCAAAAAAGAATTGAGGGACCCAAAAATGCTCCGAGGGAACCAAAAATCGATTGAGGAACCGAAAAATGGACTGAGAAACCAAAAACTGGATTGAGGAACCCAAGAATGGATCGAGGGACCAAAAATGGATTGAGGAACCCAAGAGTGGAATGAGGTAACCAGAAATGGGCTGAGGAACCCAGCAATCAATTGAGGGACCAAAAAATGGGTTGAAGATCCCCAAAAATGGGTTTAGGAACCATAAAATCTGCTGAGGGACCCAAGCATGGGCTGAGGAACCAAAAAATGGTTTGAGGAACACAAAAATGGGCTGAAGAACCCAAGAATGGATCGAGTGACTCAAAAATGGACTCTGGAACCCAAAAGTGCGTGAGGAAACCAAAAATGGATTGAGGAACCGAAGAATGGATTGAGGGACCCAAAAAAGGGCTGAGGAAATCAAAATTGAGCTGAGGAAACCAAATATGGATTAAGGGCACCAAAAATGGATTGAGGAACCCAAAACTGGTTTGAGGGACCAAAACTGGGCTGAGGAACCAAAAATTGGCTGAGGAACCCGAAAACGGATTGAGGAACCTGAAAATGGATTGAAGCACCCAAAAATGGGCTGAAGAACCCAAAAATGGATTTTGAAAACATAAAATGAGCTGAGACACTCAAAAATGAACGGAGACACTCAAAAATGAACGGAGGGACCCAAAAATGGATTGAGGAACCGGAAAATGGATTGAGGAACCGGAAAATGGATTGAAGAACCGGAAAATGGATTGAGGAACCCAAAAATGCATTTAGGAACCATAAAATGAGCTGTGGGACTCAAAAATGAACGGAGGGACCCAAAAATGGCTTGAGGAACCCAAAAATGTACTGAAAACCCAAAAAATGGATAGAGAAACCCAAGAATGGATTGAGGGACACAAAATGGGCTGACGAACCAAAAAATGGATTGCGGAACCCAAAAATAGGCTGAGGAACCCAAAAGTTGATTGAGGGACCAAAAAATGGATTGAGGAACCCAAAAATGGATTGAGGAACACAAAAATGGATCGAGGAACCCTAATATATATTGAGGAACCCTAGAATGGATTGAGGGACCCTAAAATGAATTGAAGGACACAAAAATGGATTAAGGAACCCAAAAATGGATTGAGGAACTCAAGAATGGATTCAGGGAACTGGAAAAGGTCTGAGGAACCCAAAAATGGTTTTAGGAGGCCTAAAATAGGTTGAAGTAACCAAAAATGTGGTGAGACCCCAAAAATGGATTGAGGAACCCAAAAACGGATTGAAAATCCCAAAAATGGATAGAGAAACCCAAGAATGCACTGAGGGACCAAAAATATGCTGAAGGACCCAAAAATGAATGGAGTGACCCAAAAATGGTTTCAGGAACCCGAAAATGGGCTGAGGAATTCAAGAATGGATTGAGGGACCCAAAAATGAGGAGAAAACCAAAAATGGGTTGAGGAACCCAAAAAATGGATTCAGGGACCCAAAAATGGATTGAGGAATCAAAAAATGGATTGAGGAACCCAAAAATGGATTGAGGAACACAAAAATGGATCGAGGAACTGAAAAATGGGCTGAGGAACCCTAAAATATATTGAGGAACCCTAAAAAGGAATGAGGAACCCAAAAATGGATTGATGGACCCAAAAAAAATTGAGGGACCCAAAAATGCTCCGAGGGAACCAAAAATCGATTGAGGAACCGAAAAATGGACTGAGGAACCAAAAACTGGATTGAGGAACCCAAGAATGGATCGAGGGACCAAAAATGGATTGAGGAACCCAAGAGTGGAATGAGGTAACCAGAAATGGGCTGAGGAACCCAGCAATCGATTGAGGGACCAAAAAATGGGTTGAAGATCCCCAAAAATGGGTTTAGGAACCATAAAATCTGCTGAGGGACCCAAGCATGGGCTGAGGAACCAAAAAATGGTTTGAGGAACACAAAAATGGGCTGAAAAACCCAAGAATGGATTGAGTGACTCAAAAATGGACTCTGGAACCCAAAAGTGCGTGAGGAAACCAAAAATGGATTGAGGAACCGAAGAATGGATTGAGGGACCCAAAAAAGGGCTGAGGAAATCAAAATTGAGCTGAGGAAACCAAATATGGATTAAGGGCACCAAAAATGAATTGAGGAACCCAAAACTGGTTTGAGGGACCAAAACTGGGCTGAGGAACCAAAAATTGGCTGAGGAACCCGAAAACGGATTGAGGAACCTGAAAATGGATTGAAGCACCCAAAAATGGGCTGAAGAACCCAAAAATGGATTTTGGAAACATAAAATGAGCTGAGACACTCAAAAATGAACGGAGACACTCAAAAATGAACGGAGGGACCCAAAAATGGATTGAGGAACCGGAAAATGGATTGAGGAACCGGAAAATGGATTGAGGAACCGGAAAATGGATTGAGGAACCCAAAAATGCATTTAGGAACCATAAAATGAGCTGTGGGACTCAAAAATGAACGGAGGGACCCAAAAATGGCTTGAGGAACCCAAAAATGTACTGAAAACCCCAAAAATGGATAGAGAAACCCAAGAATGGATTGAGGGACACAAAATGGGCTGACGAACCAAAAAATGGATTGCGGAACCCAAAAATAGGCTGAGGAACCCAAAAGTTGATTGAGGGACCAAAAAATGGATTGAGGAAACCAAAAATGGATTGAGGAACCCTAAAATGAATTGAAGGACACAAAAATGGATTAAGGAACCCAAAAATGGATTGAGGAACTCAAGAATGGATTCAGGTAACTAGAAAAGGTCTGAGGAACCCAAAAATGGATTTAGGAGGCCTAAAATAGGTTGAAGTAACCAAAAATGTGGTGAGACCCCAAAAATGGATTGAGGAACCCAAAAACGGATTGAAAAACCCAAAAATGGATAGAGAAACCCAAGAATGCACTGAGGGACCAAAAATATGCTGAAGGACCCAAAAATGAATGGAGTGACCCAAAAATGGTTTGAGGAACCCGAAAATGGGCTGAGGAATTCAAGAATGGATTGAGGGACCCAAAAATGAGGAGGAAACCAAAAATGGGTTGAGGAACCCAAAAAATGGATTCAGGGACCCAAAAATGGATTGAGGAATCAAAAAATGGATTGAGGAACCCAAAAATGGATTGAGGAACACAAAAATGGATCGAGGAACTGAAAAATGGGCTGAGGAACCCTAAAATATATTGAGGAACCCTAAAAAGGAATGAGGAACCCAAAAATGGATTGATGGACCCAAAAAAGAATTGAGGGACCCAAAAATGCTCCGAGGGAACCAAAAATCGATTGAGGAACCGAAAAATGGACTGAGGAACCAAAAACTGGATTGAGGAACCCAAGAATGGATCGAGGGACCAAAAATGGATTGAGGAACCCAAGAGTGGAATGAGGTAACCAGAAATGGGCTGAGGAACCCAGCAATCGATTGAGGGACCAAAAAAATGGGTTGAAGATCCCCCAAAATGGGTTTAGGAACCATAAAATCTGCTGAGGGACCCAAGCATGGGCTAAGGAACCAAAAAATGGTTTGAGGAACACAAAAATGGGCTGAAGAACCCAAGAATGGATTGAGTGACTCAAAAATGGACTCTGGAACCCAAAAGTGCGTGAGGAAACCAAAAATGGATTGAGGAACCGAAGAATGGATTGAGGGACCCAAAAAAGGGCTGAGGAAATCAAAATTGAGCTGAGGAAACCAAATATGGATTAAGGGCACCAAAAATGGATTGAGGAACCCAAAACTGGTTTGAGGGACCAAAACTGGGCAGAGGAACCAAACATTGGCTGAGGAACCCGAAAACGGATTGAGGAACCCGAAAATGGATTGAAGCACCCAAAAATGGGCTGAAGAACCCAAAAATGGATTTTGGAAACATAAAATGAGCTGAGACACTCAAAAATGAACGGAGGGACCCAAAAATGGATTGAGGAACCCAAAAATGGGCTGAGGAACCCAAAAAGGGACCGAGGGACGCAAAAATAGATTGAGTAGCCCCAAAATGGATTGATGATTCCAAAAATGGATTGAGAGCTCCAAAAATGAACTGAGGGAACTAAAAATGGATTGACGAACACAAAAATAGATTGAGGAAGCTAAAAATGGGCTGAGGAACCCAAAAACAAATCGAGGAACCCAAGAATGGATTGAGGGACTAAATTGAGCTGAGGAACCCAAAAATGGGCTGAAGAACTCAAAAATGGATTGAGGAAACTAAAAGTGGGTTGATGGCCCCAAAAATGGTTTGAGGAACCCAAAATGGGCTGAGGAAACAAAAAATGGACTGAGGAACCCTAAAATATATTGAGGAACCCTAAAAAGGGAAGAGGAAACCAAGAATGGATTGAGGAACCCTGGAATGGATTGAGGGACCCTAAAATGAATTGAAGGACACAAAAATGGATTAAGGAACCCAAAAATGGATTGAGGAACTCAAGAATGGATTGAGGAACTCAAGAATGGATTCAGGTAACTAGAAAAGGTCTGAGGAACCCAAAAATGGATTTAGGAGGCCTAAAATAGGTTGAAGTAACCAAAAATGTGGTGAGACCCCAAAAATGGATTGAGGAACCCAAAAACGGATTGAAAAACCCAAAAATGGATAGAGAAACCCAAGAATGCACTGAGGGACCAAAAATATGCTGAAGGACCCAAAAATGAATGGAGTGACCCAAAAATGGTTTGAGGAACCCAAAATGGGCTGAGGAATTCAAGAATGGATTGAGGGACCCAAAAATGAGGAGGAAACCAAAAATGGGTTGAGGAACCCAAAAAATGGATTCAGGGACCCAAAAATGGATTGAGGAATCAAAAAATGGATTGAGGAACCCAAAAATGGATTGAGGAACACAAAAATGGATCGAGGAACTGAAAAATGGGCTGAGGAACCCTAAAATATATTGAGGAACCCTAAAAAGGAATGAGGAACCCAAAAATGGATTGATGGACCCAAAAAAGAATTGAGGGACCCAAAAATGCTGCGAGGGAACCAAAAATCGATTGAGGAACCGAAAAATGGACTGAGGAACCAAAAACTGGATTGAGGAACCCAAGAATGGATCGAGGGACCAAAAATGGATTGAGGAACCCAAGAGTGGAATGAGGTAACCAGAAATGGGCTGAGGAACCCAGCAATCGATTGAGGGACCAAAAAATGGGTTGAAGATCCCCCAAAATGGGTTTAGGAACCATAAAATCTGCTGAGGGACCCAAGCATGGGCTGAGGAACCAAAAAATGGTTTGAGGAACACAAAAATGGGCTGAAGAACCCAAGAATGGATCGAGTGACTCAAAAATGGACTCTGGAACCCAAAAGTGCGTGAGGAAACCAAAAATGGATTGAGGAACCGAAGAATGGATTGAGGGACCCAAAAAAGGGCTGAGGAAATCAAAATTGAGCTGAGGAAACCAAATATGGATTAAGGGCACCAAAAATGGATTGAGGAACCCAAAACTGGTTTGAGGGACCAAAACTGGGCTGAGGAACCAAAAATTGGCTGAGGAACCCGAAAACGGATTGAGGAACCTGAAACTGGATTGAAGCACCCAAAAATGGGCTGAAGAACCCAAAAATGGATTTTGGAAACATAAAATGAGCTGAGACACTCAAAAATGAACGGAGACACTCAAAAATGAACGGAGGGACCCAAAAATGGATTGAGGAACCGGAAAATGGATTGAGGAACCGGAAAATGGATTGAAGAACCGGAAAATGGATTGAGGAACCCAAAAATGCATTTAAGAACCATAAAATGAGCTGTGGGACTCAAAAATGAACGGAGGGACCCAAAAATGGCTTGAGGAACCCAAAAATGTACTGAAAACCCAAAAAATGGATAGAGAAACCCAAGAATGGATTGAGGGACACAAAATGGGCTGACGAACCAAAAAATGGATTGCGGAACCCAAAAATAGGCTGAGGAACCCAAAAGTTGATTGAGGGACCAAAAAATGGATTGAGGAAACCAAAAATGGATTGAGGAACCCTAAAATGAATTGAAGGACACAAAAATGGATTAAGGAACCCAAAAATGGATTGAGGAACTCAAGAATGGATTCAGGTAACTAGAAAAGGTCTGAGGAACCCAAAAATGGATTTAGGAGGCCTAAAATAGGTTGAAGTAACCAAAAATGTGGTGAGACCCCAAAAATGGATTGAGGAACCCAAAAACGGATTGAAAAACCCAAAAATGGATAGAGAAACCCAAGAATGCACTGAGGGACCAAAAATATGCTGAAGGACCCAAAAATGAATGGAGTGACCCAAAAATGGTTTGAGGAACCCGAAAATGGGCTGAGGAATTCAAGAATGGATTGAGGGACCCAAAAATGAGGAGGAAACCAAAAATGGGTTGAGGAACCCAAAAAATGGATTCAGGGACCCAAAAATGGATTGAGGAATCAAAAAATGGATTGAGGAACCCAAAAATGGATTGAGGAACACAAAAATGGATCGAGGAACTGAAAAATGGGCTGAGGAACCCTAAAATATATTGAGGAACCCTAAAAAGGAATGAGGAACCCAAAAATGGATTGATGGACCCAAAAAAGAATTGAGGGACCCAAAAATGCTCCGAGGGAACCAAAAATCGATTGAGGAACCGAAAAATGGACTGAGGAACCAAAAACTGGATTGAGGAACCCAAGAATGGATCGAGGGACCAAAAATGGATTGAGGAACCCAAGAGTGGAATGTGGTAACCAGAAATGGGCTGAGGAACCCAGCAATCGATTGAGGGACCAAAAAAATGGGTTGAAGATCCCCCAAAATGGGTTTAGGAACCATAAAATCTGCTGAGGGACCCAAGCATGGGCTAAGGAACCAAAAAATGGTTTGAGGAACACAAAAATGGGCTGAAGAACCCAAGAATGGATTGAGTGACTCAAAAATGGACTCTGGAACCCAAAAGTGCGTGAGGAAACCAAAAATGGATTGAGGAACCGAAGAATGGATTGAGGGACCCAAAAAAGGGCTGAGGAAATCAAAATTGAGCTGAGGAAACCAAATATGGATTAAGGGCACCAAAAATGGATTGAGGAACCCAAAACTGGTTTGAGGGACCAAAACTGGGCAGAGGAACCAAACATTGGCTGAGGAACCCGAAAACGGATTGAGGAACCCGAAAATGGATTGAAGCACCCAAAAATGGGCTGAAGAACCCAAAAATGGATTTTGGAAACATAAAATGAGCTGAGACACTCAAAAATGAACGGAGGGACCCAAAAATGGATTGAGGAACCCAAAAATGGGCTGAGGAACCCAAAAAGGGACCGAGGGACGCAAAAATAGATTGAGTAGCCCCAAAATGGATTGATGATTCCAAAAATGGATTGAGAGCTCCAAAAATGAACTGAGGGAACTAAAAATGGATTGACGAACACAAAAATAGATTGAGGAAGCTAAAAATGGGCTGAGGAACCCAAAAACAAATCGAGGAACCCAAGAATGGATTGAGGGACTAAATTGAGCTGAGGAACCCAAAAATGGGCTGAAGAACCCAAAAATGGATTGAGGAAACTAAAAGTGGGTTGATGGCCCCAAAAATGGTTTGAGGAACCCAAAATGGGCTGAGGAAACAAAAAATGGACTGAGGAACCCTAAAATATATTGAGGAACCCTAAAAAGGGAAGAGGAAACCAAGAATGGATTGAGGAACCCTGGAATGGATTGAGGGACCCTAAAATGAATTGAAGGACACAAAAATGGATTAAGGAACCCAAAAATGGATTGAGGAACTCAAGAATGGATTCAGGTAACTAGAAAAGGTCTGAGGAACCCAAAAATGGATTTAGGAGGCCTAAAATAGGTTGAAGTAACCAAAAATGTGGTGAGACCCCAAAAATGGATTGAGGAACCCAAAAACGGATTGAAAAACCCAAAAATGGATAGAGAAACCCAAGAATGCACTGAGGGACCAAAAATATGCTGAAGGACCCAAAAATGAATGGAGTGACCCAAAAATGGTTTGAGGAACCCAAAATGGGCTGAGGAATTCAAGAATGGATTGAGGGACCCAAAAATGAGGAGGAAACCAAAAATGGGTTGAGGAACCCAAAAAATGGATTCAGGGACCCAAAAATGGATTGAGGAATCAAAAAATGGATTGAGGAACCCAAAAATGGATTGAGGAACACAAAAATGGATCGAGGAACTGAAAAATGGGCTGAGGAACCCTAAAATATATTGAGGAACCCTAAAAAGGAATGAGGAACCCAAAAATGGATTGATGGACCCAAAAAAGAATTGAGGGACCCAAAAATGCTGCGAGGGAACCAAAAATCGATTGAGGAACCGAAAAATGGACTGAGGAACCAAAAACTGGATTGAGGAACCCAAGAATGGATCGAGGGACCAAAAATGGATTGAGGAACCCAAGAGTGGAATGAGGTAACCAGAAATGGGCTGAGGAACCCAGCAATCGATTGAGGGATCAAAAAATGGGTTGAAGATCCCCCAAAATGGGTTTAGGAACCATAAAATCTGCTGAGGGACCCAAACATAGGTTGAGGAACCAAAAAATGGTTTGAGGAACACAAAAATGGGCTGAAGAACCCAAGAATGGATTGAGTGACTCAAAAATGGACTCTGGAACCCAAAAGTGCGTGAGGAAACAAAAAATGGATTGAGGAACCGAAGAATGGATTGAGGGACCCAAAAAAGGGCTGAGGAAATCAAAATTGAGCTGAGGAAACCAAATATGGATTAAGGGCACCAAAAATGGGTTGAGGAACCCAAAACTGGTTTGAGGGACCAAAACTGGGCTGAGGAACCAAAAATTGGCTGAGGAACCCGAAAACGGATTGAGGAACCTGAAAATGGAATGAAGCACCGAAAAATGGGCTGAAGAACCCAAAAATGGATTTTGGAAACATAAAATGAGCTGAGACACTCAAAAATGAAAGGAGACACTCAAAAATGAACGGAGGGACCCAAAAATGGATCGAGGATCCGGAAAATGGATTGAGGAACCGGAAAATGGATTGAGGAACCCAAAAATGGATTGAGGAACCCAAAAATGCATTTAGGAATCATAAAAAGAGCTGTGGGACTCAAAAATGAACGGAGGGACCCAAAAATGGCTTGAGGAACCCAAAAATGTACTGAAAACCCAAAAAATGGATAGAGAAACCCAAGAATGGATTGAGGGACACAAAATGGGCTGACGAACCAAAAAATGGATTGAGGAACCCAAAAATGCATTGACGAACCCAAAAATGCATTGAGGAAGCATAAAATGAGCTGTGGGACTCAAAAATGAACGGAGGGACCCAAAAATGGCTTGAGGAACCCAAAAATGGCTTGTGGAACCCAAAAATGGATTGAGGAACCCAAAAATGGATTGAGGAACCCAAAAATGGTTTGAGGGAGCAAAAAAACTAACGGAGGGAACCAAAAATGGGTTGTGGGCACCAAAAATGGTTTGTGGAAACAAAAAATGAACTGAGGCACCCAAAAATGAGCCGAAGGACCAGAAAATGGACTGAGGAACTAAAAAATGCGTGAGGAAACCAAAAATGGATTAAGGGCACCAAAAATGGATTGAGGAGTCCAAGAATAGATTGAGGGACCCAAAAATGAACAGAGGGCCCCAAAAATGGATTTAAGAACCCAAAATTGGATTGAGGAACCCAAAAAAGTATTGAGAAACCCAAGAATGGATTGAGGGACCAAAAATGGCCTCAGGAACCCAAAAAGGGTTTGAGGAACCCAAAAATGGGTTGAGGAACCCAAAAAGGGACCGAGGGACGCAAAAATAGATTGAGTAGCCCCAAAATGGATTGATGATTCCAAAAATGGATTGAGTGACCCAAAAATGAACTGAGGGAACAAAAAATGGATTTACGAACACAAAAATGGATTGAGGAAACTAAAAATGGGCTGAGGAACCCAAAAACGGATTGAGGAACCCAAGAATGGATTGAGGGACCCAAAAATGAGCTGAGGAAAACAAAAATGGATTGAGGGACCCAAAAATTGATTGAGGAATTCAAAAACGGGCTGAGGGACCCAAAAGTATATTGAGGAACTCAAAAATAGATTGAGGGACCCGAAAATGAATGGAGGGACCCAAAAACGGATTGAGGAAACCAAAAATGGATTGAGTAAGCTAAGAATCAATTGAGGAACCAAAGAATGGATTGAGGAACCCAAAAATGGTTTGAGGGACCAAAAACGGGCTGAGGAACCCAGAAATGGGCTGAGGAAACCAGAAATGGATTGACGGACCCAAAATTGACTGAGGAACCCAAAAATGGGCTGAGGAACCCAAAAAGGGACCGACGGACGCAAAAATAGATTGAGTAGCCCCAAAATGGATTGATGATTCCAAAAATGGATTGAGAGCTCCAGAAATGAACTGAGGGAACTAAAAATGGATTGACGAACACAAAAATGGATTGAGGAAGCTAAAAATGGGCTGAGGAACCCAAAAACAAATCGAGGAACCCAAGAATGGATTGAGGGACTAAAATGAGCTGAGGAACCCAAAAATGGGCTGAAGAACCCAAAAATGGATTGAGGAAACTAAAAATGGGTTGATGGCCCCAAAAATGGTTTGAGGAACCCAAAATGGGCTGAGGAAACAAAAAATGGACTGAGGAACCCTAAAATATATTGAGGAACCCTAAAAAGGGAAGAGGAAACCAAGAATGGATTGAGGAACCCTAGAATGGATTGAGGGACCCTAAAATGATTTGAAGGACCCAAAAATGGATTAAGGAACCCAAAAATGGATTGAGGAACTCAAGAATGGATTCAGGTAACTAGAAAAGGTCTGAGGAACCCAAAAATGGATTTAGGAGACCTAAAATAGGTTGAAGTAACCAAAAATGTGGTGAGACCCCAAAAATGGATTGAGGAACCCAAAAACGGATTGAAAATCCCAAAAATGGATAGAGAAACCCAAGAATGCACTGAGGGACCAAAAATATGCTGAAGGACCCAAAAATGAATGGAGTGACCCAAAAATGGTTTGAGGAACCCGAAAATGGGCTGAGGAACTCAAGAATGGATTGAGGGACCCAAAAATGAGGAGGAAACCAAAAATGGGTTGAGGAACCCAAAAAATGGATTCAGGGACCCAAAAATGGATTGAGGAATCAAAAAATGGATTGAGGAACCCAAAAATGGATTGAGGAACACAAAAATGGATCGAGGAATTGAAAAATGGGCTGAGGAACCCTAAAATATATTGAGGAACCCTAAAAAGGAATGAGGAACCGAAAAATGGATTGATGGACCCAAAAAAGAATTGAGGGACCCAAAAATGCTCCGAGGGAACCAAAAATCGATTGAGGAACCGAAAAATGGACTGAGGAACCAAAAACTGGATTGAGGAACCCAAGAATGGATCGAGGGACCAAAAATGGATTGAGGAACCCAAGAGTGGAATGAGGTAACCAGAAATGGGCTGAGGAACCCAGCAATCGATTGAGGGACCAAAAAATGGGTTGAAGATCCCCCAAAATGGGTTTAGGAACCATAAAATCTGCTGAGGGACCCAAGCATGGGCTGAGGAACCAAAAAATGGTTTGAGGAACACAAAAATGGGCTGAAGAACCCAAGAATGTATTGAGTGACTCAAAAATGGACTCTGGAACCCAAAAGTGCGTGAGGAAACCAAAAATGGATTGAGGAACCGAAGAATGGATTGAGGGACCCAAAAAAGGGCTGAGGAAATCAAAATTGAGCTGAGGAAACCAAATATGGATTAAGGGCACCAAAAATGGATTGAGGAACCCAAAACTGGTTTGAGGGACCAAAACTGGGCTGAGGAACCAAAAATTGGCTGAGGAACCCGAAAACGGATTGAGGAACCCGAAAATGGATTGAAGCAACCAAAAATGGGCTGAAGAACCCAAAAATGGATTTTGGAAACATAAAATGAGCTGAGACACTCAAAAATGAACGGAGACACTCAAAAATGAACGGAGGGACCCAAAAATGGATTGAGGAACCGGAAAATGGATTGAGGAACCGGAAAATGGATTGAGGAACCCAAAAATGGATTGAGGAACCCAAAAATGCATTTAAGAATCATAAATTGAGCTGTGGGACTCAAAAATGAACAGAGGGACCCAAAAATGGCTTGAGGAACCCAAAAATGTACTGAAAACCCAAAAAATGGATAGAGAAACTCAAGAATGGATTGAGGGACACAAAATGGGCTGACGAACCAAAAAATGGATTGAGGAACCCAAAAATGCATTGAGGAACCCAAAAATGCATTGAGGAAGCATAAAATGAGCTGTGGGACTCAAAAATGAACGGAGGGACCCAAAAATGGCTTGAGGAACCCAAAAATGGCTTGAGGAACCCAAAAATGGATTGAGGAACCCAAAAATGGATTGAGGAAGCAAAAAATGGTTTGAGGGACCAAAAAAACTAACGGAGGGAACCAAAAATGGGTTGTGGGAACCAAAAATGGTTTGTGGAAACAAAAAATGAACTGAGGCACCCAAAAATGAGCCGAAGGACCAGAAAATGGACTGAGGAACTAAAAAATGCGTGAGGAAACCAAAAATGGATTAAGGGCACCAAAAATGGATTGAGGAGTCCAAGAATAGATTGAGGGACCCAAAAATGAACAGAGGGCCCCAAAAATGGATTTAAGAACCCAAAATTGGATTGAGGAACCCAAAAATGTATTGAGAAACCCAAGAATGGATTGAGGGACCAAAAATGGCCTCAGGAACCCAAAAAGGGTTTGAGGAACCCAAAAATGGGTTGAGGAACCCAAAAAGGGACCGAGGGACGCAAAAATAGATTGAGTAGCCCCAAAATGGATTGATGATTCCAAAAATGGATTGAGGGACCCAAAAATGAACTGAGGGAACAAAAAATGGATTTACGAACACAAAAATGGATTGAGGAAACTAAAAATGGGCTGAGGAACCCAAAAACGGATTGAGGAACCCAAGAATGGATTGAGGGACCCAAAAATGAGCTGAGGAAAACAAAAATAAGCTGAGGAAAACAAAAATGGATTGAGGGACCCAAAAATGGATTGAGGAACACAAAAATGGATCGAGGAATTGAAAAATGGGCTGAGGAACCCTAAAATATATTGAGGAACCCTAAAAAGGAATGAGGAACCGAAAAATGGATTGATGGACCCAAAAAAGAATTGAGGGACCCAAAAATGCTCCGAGGGAACCAAAAATCGATTGAGGAACCGAAAAATGGACTGAGGAACCAAAAACTGGATTGAGGAACCCAAGAATGGATCGAGGGACCAAAAATGGATTGAGGAACCCAAGAGTGGAATGAGGTAACCAGAAATGGGCTGAGGAACCCAGCAATCGATTGAGGGACCAAAAAATGGGTTGAAGATCCCCCAAAATGGGTTTAGGAACCATAAAATCTGCTGAGGGACCCAAGCATGGGCTGAGGAACCAAAAAATGGTTTGAGGAACACAAAAATGGGCTGAAGAACCCAAGAATGTATTGAGTGACTCAAAAATGGACTCTGGAACCCAAAAGTGCGTGAGGAAACAAAAAATGGATTGAGGAACCGAAGAATGGATTGAGGGACCCAAAAAAGGGCTGAGGAAATCAAAATTGAGCTGAGGAAACCAAATATGGATTAAGGGCACCAAAAATGGATTGAGGAACCCAAAACTGGTTTGAGGGACCAAAACTGGGCTGAGGAACCAAAAATTGGCTGAGGAACCCGAAAACGGATTGAGGAACCCGAAAATGGATTGAAGCACCCAAAAATGGGCTGAAGAACCCAAAAATGGATTTTGGAAACATAAAATGAGCTGAGACACTCAAAAATGAACGGAGACACTCAAAAATGAACGGAGGGACCCAAAAATGGATTGAGGAACCGGAAAATGGATTGAGGAACCGGAAAATGGATTGAGGAACCCAAAAATGGATTGAGGAACCCAAAAATGCATTTAAGAATCATAAATTGAGCTGTGGGACTCAAAAATGAACAGAGGGACCCAAAAATGGCTTGAGGAACCCAAAAATGTACTGAAAACCCAAAAAATGGATAGAGAAACTCAAGAATGGATTGAGGGACACAAAATGGGCTGACGAACCAAAAAATGGATTGAGGAACCCAAAAATGCATTGAGGAACCCAAAAATGCATTGAGGAAGCATAAAATGAGCTGTGGGACTCAAAAATGAACGGAGGGACCCAAAAATGGCTTGAGGAACCCAAAAATGGCTTGAGGAACCCAAAAATGGATTGAGGAACCCAAAAATGGATTGAGGAAGCAAAAAATGGTTTGAGGGACCAAAAAAACTAACGGAGGGAACCAAAAATGGGTTGTGGGAACCAAAAATGGTTTGTGGAAACAAAAAATGAACTGAGGCACCCAAAAATGAGCCGAAGGACCAGAAAATGGACTGAGGAACTAAAAAATGCGTGAGGAAACCAAAAATGGATTAAGGGCACCAAAAATGGATTGAGGAGTCCAAGAATAGATTGAGGGACCCAAAAATGAACAGAGGGCCCCAAAAATGGATTTAAGAACCCAAAATTGGATTGAGGAACCCAAAAATGTATTGAGAAACCCAAGAATGGATTGAGGGACCAAAAATGGCCTCAGGAACCCAAAAAGGGTTTGAGGAACCCAAAAATGGGTTGAGGAACCCAAAAAGGGACCGAGGGACGCAAAAATAGATTGAGTAGCCCCAAAATGGATTGATGATTCCAAAAATGGATTGAGGGACCCAAAAATGAACTGAGGGAACAAAAAATGGATTTACGAACACAAAAATGGATTGAGGAAACTAAAAATGGGCTGAGGAACCCAAAAACGGATTGAGGAACCCAAGAATGGATTGAGGGACCCAAAAATGAGCTGAGGAAAACAAAAATAAGCTGAGGAAAACAAAAATGGATTGAGGGACCCAAAAATTGATTGAGGAATTCAAAAATGGGCTGAGGGACCCAAAAGTATATTGAGGAACTCAATAATTGATTGAGGGACCCGAAAATGAATGGAGGGATCCAAAAACGGATTGAGGAACCCAAAAATGGATTGAGTAACCTAAGAATCAATTGAGGAACCAAAGAATGGATTGAGGAACCCAAAAATGGTTTGAGGGACCAAAAACGGGCTGAGGAATTCAAGAATGGATTGAGGGACCCAAAAATGAGGAGGAAACCAAAAATGGGTTGAGGAACCCAAAAAATGGATTCAGGGACCCAAAAATGGATTGAGGAATCAAAAAATGGATTGAGGAACCCAAAAATGGATTGAGGAACACAAAAATGGATCGAGGAATTGAAAAATGGGCTGAGGAACCCTAAAATATATTGAGGAACCCTAAAAAGGAATGAGGAACCGAAAAATGGATTGATGGACCCAAAAAAGAATTGAGGGACCCAAAAATGCTCCGAGGGAACCAAAAATCGATTGAGGAACCGAAAAATGGACTGAGGAACCAAAAACTGGATTGAGGAACCCAAGAATGGATCGAGGGACCAAAAATGGATTGAGGAACCCAAGAGTGGAATGAGGTAACCAGAAATGGGCTGAGGAACCCAGCAATCGATTGAGGGACCAAAAAATGGGTTGAAGATACCCCAAAATGGGTTTAGGAACCATAAAATCTGCTGAGGGACCCAAGCATGGGCTGAGGAACCAAAAAATGGTTTGAGGAACACAAAAATGGGCTGAAGAACCCAAGAATGTATTGAGTGACTCAAAAATGGACTCTGGAACCCAAAAGTGCGTGAGGAAACCAAAAATGGATTGAGGAACCGAAGAATGGATTGAGGGACCCAAAAAAGGGCTGAGGAAATCAAAATTGAGCTGAGGAAACCAAATATGGATTAAGGGCACCAAAAATGGATTGAGGAACCCAAAACTGGTTTGAGGGACCAAAACTGGGCTGAGGAACCAAAAATTGGCTGAGGAACCCGAAAACGGATTGAGGAACCCGAAAATGGATTGAAGCACCCAAAAATGGGCTGAAGAACCCAAAAATGGATTTTGGAAACATAAAATGAGCTGAGACACTCAAAAATGAACGGAGACACTCAAAAATGAACGGAGGGACCCAAAAATGGATTGAGGAACCGGAAAATGGATTGAGGAACCGGAAAATGGATTGAGGAACCCAAAAATGGATTGAGGAACCCAAAAATGCATTTAAGAACCATAAATTGAGCTGTGGGACTCAAAAATGAACAGAGGGACCCAAAAATGGCTTGAGGAACCCAAAAATGTACTGAAAACCCAAAAAATGGATAGAGAAACCCAAGAATGGATTGAGGGACACAAAATGGGCTGACGAACCAAAAAATGGATTGAGGAACCCAAAAATGGATTGAGGAACCCAAAAATGCATTGAGGAAGCATAAAATGAGCTGTGGGACTCAAAAATGAACGGAGGGACCCAAAAATGGCTTGAGGAACCCAAAAATGGATTGAGGAACCCAAAAATGGATTGAGGAACCCAAAAATGGATTGAGGAAGCAAAAAATGGTTTGAGGGACCAAAAAAACTAACGGAGGGAACCAAAAATGGGTTGTGGGAACCAAAAATGGTTTGTGGAAACAAAAAATGAACTGAGGCACCCAAAAATGAGCCGAAGGACCAGAAAATGGACTGAGGAACTAAAAAATGCGTGAGGAAACCAAAAATGGATTAAGGGCACCAAAAATGGATTGAGGAGTCCAAGAATAGATTGAGGGACCCAAAAATGAACAGAGGGCCCCAAAAATGGATTTAAGAACCCAAAATTGGATTGAGGAACCCAAAAATGTATTGAGAAACCCAAGAATGGATTGAGGGACCAAAAATGGCCTCAGGAACCCAAAAAGGGTTTGAGGAACCCAAAAATGGGTTGAGGAACCCAAAAAGGGACCGAGGGACGCAAAAATAGATTGAGTAGCCCCAAAATGGATTGATGATTCCAAAAATGGATTGAGGGACCCAAAAATGAACTGAGGGAACAAAAAATGGATTTACGAACACAAAAATGGATTGAGGAAACTAAAAATGGGCTGAGGAACCCAAAAACGGATTGAGGAACCCAAGAATGGATTGAGTAACCTAAGAATCAATTGAGGAACCAAAGAATGGATTGAGGAACCCAAAAATGGTTTGAGGGACCAAAAACGGGCTGAGGAACCCAGAAATGGGCTGAGGAAACCAGAAATGGATTGACGGACCCAAAAATGGATTGAGGAACCCAAAAATGGGCTGAAGAATCCAAAAATGGATTGAGGAAACTAAAAATGGATTGATGGCCCCAAAAATGGTTTGAGGAACCCAAAATGGGCTGAGGAAACAAAAAATGGACTGAGGAACCCTAAAATATATTGAGGAACCCTAAAAAGGGAAGAGGAAACCAAGAATGGATTGAGGAACCCTAGAATGGATTGAGGGACCCTAAAATGAATTGAAGGACACAAAAATGGATTAAGGAACCCAAAAATGGATTGAGGAACTCAAGAATGGATTCAGGTAACTAGAAAAGGTCTGAGGAACCCAAAAATGGATTTAGGAGACCTAAAATAGGTTGAAGTAACCAAAAATGTGGTGAGACCCCAAAAATGGATTGAGGAACCCAAAAACGGATTGAAAATCCCAAAAATGGATAGAGAAACCCAAGAATGCACTGAGGGACCAAAAATATGCTGAAGGACCCAAAAATGAATGGAGTGACCCAAAAATGGTTTCAGGAACCCGAAAATGGGCTGAGGAATTCAAGAATGGATTGAGGGACCCAAAAATGAGGAGAAAACCCAAAAATGGGTTGAGGAACCCAAAAAATGGATTCAGGGACCCAAAAATGGATTGAGGAATCAAAAAACGGGCCAAGGGACACAAAAATGGATTGAGGAACCCAAAAATGGGATGAGGAACCCAAAAATTGCCTGAGGAACCCAAAAATGGGCTCAGGAACCCAAAAACGGATTCAGGGACCAAAAAATGGATTGAGGAACCCAAAAATTGATTGAGGAAACCAAAAATGGGCTGAAAGACCAAAAACTGGATTGACAAACGCAAAAATGGATTGAAGGACACAAAAATGGATTGAGGAACCGGAAAATGGATTGCGAAACCCAAAAATAGGCTGAGGAACCCAAAAGTGGATTGAGGGACCAAAAAATGCATTTAGGAAATATAAAATGAGCTGTGGGACTCAAAAATGAACGGAGGGACCCAAAAATGGATTGAGGAACCCAAAAATGGATTGATGAACCCAAAAATTGGCTGAGGAAACCAAAAATGGGTTGAGGAACCCGAAAATGGATTGAGGAACCCCAAAATGGATTCAGGTAGCCCAAAATGGGATGAAGAACTCAAAAATGGTCTGAAGAACCCCAAAATGGACTGATGAATCAAAAAGATGGGCTGAGGAACCCGAAAAATGATTGAGGAATCAAAAAATGGTCTTAGTAACCCGAAAATGTGTTGAGGAACCCAAAAAATGGGCTGAAGAACACACAAATGGGCTGAGGAACCCAAAAATAGACTGAAGAACACACAAATGGGCTAAGGAACCCAAAAATAGGCTGAGAGACTAAAAAATGGATTGAGGAACCCAGAAATGGATTGAGGAACCTCAAAATGGATTGAGGAACCCAAAAATGGATTGAGGGATCAAAAAATGGATTGCGGAACCCAAAAATAGGCTGAGGAACCCAAAAGTTGATTGAGGGACCAAAAAATGGATTGAGGAACCCAAAAATGGATTGAGGAACTGAAAAATGGGCTGAGGAACCCTAATATATATTCAGAAACCCTAAAAAGGAATGAGGAACCCAAAAATGGATTGATGGACCCAAAAAAGAATTGAGGGACCCAAAAATGCTCCGAGGGAACCAAAAATCGATTGAGGAACCGAAAAATGGACTGAGGAACCAAAAACTGGATTGAGGAACCCAAGAATGGATCGAGGGACCAAAAATGGATTGAGGAACCCAAGAGTGGAATGAGGTAACCAGAAATGGGCTGAGGAACCCAGCAATCGATTGAGGGACCAAAAAATGGGTTGAAGATCCCCCAAAATGGGTTTAGGAACCATAAAAACTGCTGAGGGACCCAAACATGGGCTGAGGAACCAAAAAATTGTTTGAGGAACACAAAAATGGGCTGAAGAACCCAAGAATGGATTGAGTGACTCAAAAATGGACTCTGGAACCCAAAAGTGCGTGAGGAAACCAAAAATGGATTGAGGAACCGAAGAATGGATTGAGGGACCCAAAAAAGGGCTGAGGAAATCAAAATTGAGCTGAGGAAACCAAATATGGATTAAGGGCACCAAAAATGGATTGAGGAACCCAAAACTGGTTTGAGGGACCAAAACTGGGCTGAGGAACCAAAAATTGGCTGAGGAACCTGAAAACGGATTGAGGAACCGGAAAATGGATTGAAGCACCCAAAAATGGGCTGAAGAACCCAAAAATGGATTTTGGAAACATAAAATGAGCTGAGACACTCAAAAATGAACGGAGACACTCAAAAATGAACGGAGGGACCCAAAAATGGATTGAGGAACCGGAAAATGGATTGAGGAACCGGAAAATGGATTGAGGAACCCAAAAATGGATTGAGGAACCCAAAAATGCATTTAGGAACCATAAAATGAGCTGTGGGACTCAAAAATGAACAGAGGGACCCAAAAATGGCTTGAGGAACTCAAAAATGTACTGAAAACCCAAAAAATGGTTAGAGAAACCCAAGAATGGATTGAGGGACACAAAATGGGCTGACGAACCAAAAAATGGATTGAGGAACCCAAAAATGGATTGAGGAACCCAAAAATGCATTGAGGAAGCATAAAATGAGCTGTGGGACTCAAAAATGAACGGAGGGACCCAAAAATGGCTTGAGGAACCCAAAAATGGCTTGAGGAACCCAAAAATGGCTTGAGGAACCCAAAAATGGATTGAGGAAGCAAAAAATGGTTTGAGGGACCAAAAAAACTAACGGAGGGAACCAAAAATGGGTTGTGGGAACCAAAAATGGTTTGTGGAAACAAAAAATGAACTGAGGCACCCAAAAATGAGCCGAAGGACCAGAAAATGGACTGAGGAACTAAAAAATGCGTGAGGAAACCAAAAATGGATTAAGGGCACCAAAAATGGATTGAGGAGTCCAAGAATAGATTGAGGGACCCAAAAATGAACAGAGGGCCCCAAAAATGGATTTAAGAACCCAAAATTGGATTGAGGAACCCAAAAATGTATTGAGAAACCCAAGAATGGATTGAGGGACCAAAAATGGCCTCAGGAACCCAAAAAGGGTTTGAGGAACCCAAAAATGGGTTGAGGAACCCAAAAAGGGACCGAGGGACGCAAAAATAGATTGAGTAGCCCCAAAATGGATTGATGATTCCAAAAATGGATTGAGGGACCCAAAAATGAACTGAGGGAACAAAAAATGGATTTACGAACACAAAAATGGATTGAGGAAACTAAAAATGGGCTGAGGAACCCAAAAACGGATTGAGGAACCCAAGAATGGATTGAGGGACCCAAAAATGAGCTGAGGAAAACAAAAATAAGCTGAGGAAAACAAAAATGGATTGAGGGACCCCAAAATTGATTGAGGAATTCAAAAACGGGCTGAGGGACCCAAAAGTATATTGAGGAACTCAATAATTGATTGAGGGACCCGAAAATGAATGGAGGGATCCAAAAACGGATTGAGGAACCCAAAAATGGATTGAGTAACCTAAGAATCAATTGAGGAACCAAAGAATGGATTGAGGAACCCAAAAATGGTTTGAGGGACCAAAAACGGGCTGAGGAACCCAGAAATGGGCTGAGGAAACCAGAAATGGATTGAGGGACCCAAAAATGGATTGAGGAACCCAAAAATGGGCTGAGGAACCCAAAAAGGGACCGAGGGACGCAAAAATAGATTGAGTAGCCCCAAAATGGATTGATGATTCCAAAAATGGATTGAGAGCTCCAAAAATGAACTGAGGGAACTAAAAATGGATTGACGAACACAAAAATGGATTGAGGAAGCTAAAAATGGGCTGAGGAACCCAAAAACAAATCGAGGAACCCAAGAATGGATTGAGGGACTAAAATGAGCTGAGGAACCCAAAAATGGGCTGAAGAACCCAAAAATGGATTGAGGAAACTAAAAATGGGTTGATGGCCCCAAAAATGGTTTGAGGAACCCAAAATGGGCTGAGGAAACAAAAAATGGACTGAGGAACCCTAAAATATATTGAGGAACCCTAAAAAGGGAAGAGGAAACCAAGAATGGATTGAGGAACCCTGGAATGGATTGAGGGACCCTAAAATGAATTGAAGGACACAAAAATGGATTAAGGAACCCAAAAATGGATTGAGGAACTCAAGAATGGATTCAGGTAACTAGAAAAGGTCTGAGGAACCCAAAAATGGATTTAGGAGACCTAAAATAGGTTGAAGTAACCAAAAATGTGGTGAGACCCCAAAAATGGATTGAGGAACCCAAAAACGGATTGAAAATCCCAAAAATGGATAGAGAAACCCAAGAATGCACTGAGGGACCAAAAATATGCTGAAGGACCCAAAAATGAATGGAGTGACCCAAAAATGGTTTCAGGAACCCGAAAATGGGCTGAGGAATTCAAGAATGGATTGAGGGACCCAAAAATGAGGAGAAAACCAAAAATGGGTTGAGGAACCCAAAAAATGGATTCAGGGACCCAAAAATGGATTGAGGAATCAAAAAAACGGGCCAAGGGACACAAAAATGGATTGAGGAACCCAAAAATGGGATGAGGAACCCAAAAATTGCCTGAGGAACCCAAAAATGGGCTCAGGAACCCAAAAACGGATTCAGGGACCAAAAAATGGATTGAGGAACCCAAAAATTGATTGAGGAAACCAAAAATGGGCTGAAAGACCAAAAAATGGATTGACAAACGCAAAAATGGATTGAAGGATACAAAAATGGATTGAGGAACCGGAAAATGGATTGCGAAACCCAAAAATAGGCTGAGGAACCCAAAAGTGGATTGAGGGACCAAAAAATGCATTTAGGAAATATAAAATGAGCTGTGGGACTCAAAAATGAACGGAGGGACCCAAAAATGGATTGAGGAACCCAAAAATGGATTGATGAACCCAAAAATTGGCTGAGGAAACCAAAAATGGGTTGAGGAACCCGAAAATGGATTGAGGAACCCAAAAATGGATTGAGGAACCCCAAAATGGATTCAGGTAGACCAAAATGGGATGAAGAACCCAAAAATGGTCTGAAGAACCCCAAAATGGACTGATGAATCAAAAAGATGGGCTGAGGAACCCAAAAAATGATTGAGGAATCAAAAAATGGTCTTAGTAACCCGAAAATGTGTTGAGGAACCCAAAAATGGGCTGAAGAACACACAAATGGGCTGAGGAACCCAAAAATAGGCTGAGAGACTAAAAAATGGATTGAGGAACCCAGAAATGGATTGAGGAACCTCAAAATGGATTGAGGAACCCAAAAATGGATTGAGGGATCAAAAAATGGATTGCGGAACCCAAAAATAGGCTGAGGAACCCAAAAGTTGATTGAGGGACCAAAAAATGGATTGAGGAACCCAAAAATGGATTGAGGAACTGAAAAATGGGCTGAGGAACCCTAATATATATTCAGAAACCCTAAAAAGGAATGAGGAACCCAAAAATGGATTGATGGACCCAAAAAAGAATTGAGGGACCCAAAAATGCTCCGAGGGAACCAAAAATCGATTGAGGAACCGAAAAATGGACTGAGGAACCAAAAACTGGATTGAGGAACCCAAGAATGGATCGAGGGACCAAAAATGGATTGAGGAACCCAAGAGTGGAATGAGGTAACCAGAAATGGGCTGAGGAACCCAGCAATCGATTGAGGGACCAAAAAATGGGTTGAAGATCCCCCAAAATGGGTTTAGGAACCATAAAATCTGCTGAGGGACCCAAACATAGGTTGAGGAACCAAAAAATGGTTTGAGGAACACAAAAATGGGCTGAAGAACCCAAGAATGGATTGAGTGACTCAAAAATGGACTCTGGAACCCAAAAGTGCGTGAGGAAACCAAAAATGGATTGAGGAACCGAAGAATGGATTGAGGGACCCAAAAAAGGGCTGAGGAAATCAAAATTGAGCTGAGGAAACCAAATATGGATTAAGGGCACCAAAAATGGATTGAGGAACCCAAAACTGGTTTGAGGGACCAAAACTGGGCTGAGGAACCAAAAATTGGCTGAGGAACCTGAAAACGGATTGAGGAACCCGAAAATGGATTGAAGCACCCAAAAATGGGCTGAAGAACCCAAAAATGGATTTTGGAAACATAAAATGAGCTGAGACACTCAAAAATGAACGGAGACACTCAAAAATGAACGGAGGGACCCAAAAATGGATTGAGGAACCGGAAAATGGATTGAGGAACCGGAAAATGGATTGAGGAACCCAAAAATGGATTGAGGAACCCAAAAATGCATTTAGGAACCATAAAATGAGCTGTGGGACTCAAAAATGAACAGAGGGACCCAAAAATGGCTTGAGGAACCCAAAAATGTACTGAAAACCCAAAAAATGGTTAGAGAAACCCAAGAATGGATTGAGGGACACAAAATGGGCTGACGAACCAAAAAATGGATTGAGGAACCCAAAAATGGATTGAGGAACCCAAAAATGCATTGAGGAAGCATAAAATGAGCTGTGGGACTCAAAAATGAACGGAGGGACCCAAAAATGGCTTGAGGAACCCAAAAATGGATTGAGGAACCCAAAAATGGATTGAGGAACCCAAAAATGGATTGAGGAAGCAAAAAATGGTTTGAGGGACCAAAAAAACTAACGGAGGGAACCAAAAATGGGTTGTGGGAACCAAAAATGGTTTGTGGAAACAAAAAATGAACTGAGGCACCCCAAAAATGAGCCGAAGGACCAGAAAATGGACTGAGGAACTAAAAAATGCGTGAGGAAACCAAAAATGGATTAAGGGCACCAAAAATGGATTGAGGAGTCCAAGAATAGATTGAGGGACCCAAAAATGAACAGAGGGCCCCAAAAATGGATTTAAGAACCCAAAATTGGATTGAGGAACCCAAAAATGTATTGAGAAACCCAAGAATGGATTGAGGGACCAAAAATGGCCTCAGGAAACCAAAAAGGGTTTGAGGAACCCAAAAATGGGTTGAGGAACCCAAAAAGGGACCGAGGGACGCAAAAATAGATTGAGTAGCCCCAAAATGGATTGATTGATTCCAAAAATGGATTGAGGAACCCAAAAATGAACTGAGGGAACAAAAAAATGGATTTACGAACACAAAAATGGATTGAGGAAACTAAAAATGGGCTGAGGAACCCAAAAACGGATTGAGGAACCCAAGAATGGATTGAGGGACCCAAAAATGAGCTGAGGAAAACAAAAATAAGCTGAGGAAAACAAAAATGGATTGAGGGACCCAAAAATTGATTGAGGAATTCAAAAACGGGCTGAGGGACCCAAAAGTATATTGAGGAACTCAAAAATTGATTGAGGGACCCGAAAATGAATGGAGGGACCCAAAAACGGATTGAGGAACCCAAAAATGGATTGAGTAAGCTAAGAATCAATTGAGGAACCAAAGAATGGATTGAGGAACCCAAAAATGGTTTGAGGGACCAAAAACGGGCTGAGGAACCCAGAAATGGGCTGAGGAAACCAGAAATGGATTGACGGACCCAGAAATGGATTGAGGACCCAAAAATGGGCTGAGGAACCCAAAAAGGGACCGAGGGACGCAAAAATAGATTGAGTAGCCCCAAAATGGATTGATGATTCCAAAAATGGATTGAGAGCTCCAAAAATGAACTGAGGGAACTAAAAATGGATTGACGAACACAAAAATGGATTGAGGAAGCTAAAAATGGTCTGAGGAACCCAAAAACAAATCGAGGAACCCAAGAATGGATTGAGGGACTAAAATGAGCTGAGGAACCCAAAAATGGGCTGAAGAACCCAAAAATGGATTGAGGAAACTAAAAATGGGTTGATGGCCCCAAAAATGGTTTGAGGAACCCAAAATGGGCTGAGGAAACAAAAAATGGACTGAGGAACCCTAAAATATATTGAGGAACCCTAAAAAGGGAAGAGGAAACCAAGAATGGATTGAGGAACCCTAGAATGGATTGAGGGACCCTAAAATGAATTGAAGGACACAAAAATGGATTAAGGAACCCAAAAATGGATTGAGGAACTCAAGAATGGATTCAGGTAACTAGAAAAGGTCTGAGGAACCCAAAAATGGATTTAGGAGACCTAAAATAGGTTGAAGTAACCAAAAATGTGGTGAGACCCCAAAAAATGGATTGAGGAACCCAAAAACGGATTGAAAATCCCAAAAATGGATAGAGAAACCCAAGAATGCACTGAGGGACCAAAAATATGCTGAAGGACCCAAAAATGAATGGAGTGACCCAAAAATGGTTTCAGGAACCCTAAAATGGGCTGAGGAATTCAAGAATGGATTGAGGGACCCAAAAATGAGGAGAAAACCAAAAATGGGTTGAGGAACCCAAAAAATGGATTCAGGGACCCAAAAATGGATTGAGGAATCAAAAAACGGGCCAAGGGACACAAAAATGGATTGAGGAACCCAAAAATGGTATGAGGAACCCAAAAATTGCCTGAGGAACCCAAAAATGGGCTCAGGAACCCAAAAACGGATTCAGGGACCAAAAATGGATTGAGGAACCCAAAAATTGATTGAGGAAACCAAAAATGGGCTGAAAGACCAAAAAATGGATTGACAAACGCAAAAATGGATTGAAGGACACAAAAAAGGATTGAGGAACCGGAAAATGGATTGCGAAACCCAAAAATAGGCTGAGGAACCCAAAAGTGGATTGAGGGACCAAAAAATGCATTTAGGAAATATAAAATGAGCTGTGGGACTCAAAAATGAACGGAGGGACCCAAAAATGGATTGAGGAACCCAAAAATGGATTGATGAACCCAAAAATTGGCTGAGGAAACCAAAAATGGGTTGAGGAACCCGAAAATGGATTGAGGAACCCAAAAATGGATTGAGGAACCCCAAAATGGATTCAGGTAGACCAAAATGGGATGAAGAACCCAAAAATGGTCTGAAGAACCCCAAAATGGACTGATGAATCAAAAAGATGGGCTGAGGAACCCAAAAAATGATTGAGGAATCAAAAAATGGTCTTAGTAACCCGAAAATGTGTTGAGGAACCCAAAAATGGGCTGAAGAACACACAAATGGGCTGAGGAACCCAAAAATGGCTGAGAGACTAAAAAATGGATTGAGGAACCCAGAAATGGATTGAGGAACCTCAAAATGGATTGAGGAACCCAAAAATGGATTGAGGGATCAAAAAATGGATTGCGGAACCCAAAAATAGGCTGAGGAACCCAAAAGTTGATTGAGGGACCAAAAAAATGGATTGAGGAACCCAAAAATGGATTGAGGAACTGAAAAATGGGCTGAGGAACCAATATATATTCAGAAACCCTAAAAAGGAAATGAGGAACCCAAAAATGGATTGATGGACCCAAAAAAGAATTGAGGGACCCAAAAATGCTCCGAGGGAACCAAAAATCGATTGAGGAACCGAAAAATGGACTGAGGAACCAAAAACTGGATTGAGGAACCCAAGAATGGATCGAGGGACCAAAAATGGATTGAGGAACCCAAGAGTGGAATGAGGTAACCAGAAATGGGCTGAGGAACCCAGCAATCGATTGAGGGACCAAAAAATGGGTTGAAGATCCCCCAAAATGGGTTTAGGAACCATAAAATCTGCTGAGGGACCCCAAACATAGGTTGAGGAACCAAAAATGGTTTGAGGAACACAAAAATGGGCTGAAGAACCCAAGAATGGATTGAGTGACTCAAAAATGGACTCTGGAACCCAAAAGTGCGTGAGGAAACCAAAAATGGATTGAGGAACCGAAGAATGGATTGAGGGACCCAAAAAAGGGCTGAGGAAATCAAAATTGAGCTGAGGAAACCAAATATGGATTAAGGGCACCAAAAATGGATTGAGGAACCCAAAACTGGTTTGAGGGGACCAAAACTGGGCTGAGGAACCAAAAATTGGCTGAGGAACCTGAAAACGGATTGAGGAACCCGAAAATGGATTGAAGCACCCAAAAATGGGCTGAAGAACCCAAAAATGGATTTTGGAAACATAAAATGAGCTGAGACACTCAAAAATGAACGGAGACACTCAAAAATGAATGGAGGGACCCAAAAATGGATTGAGGAACCGGAAAATGGATTGAGGAACCGGAAAATGGATTGAGGAACCCAAAAATGGATTGAGGAACCCAAAAATGCATTTAGGAACCATAAAATGAGCTGTGGGACTCAAAAATGAACAGAGGGACCCAAAAATGGCTTGAGGAACCCAAAAATGTACTGAAAACCCAAAAAATGGTTAGAGAAACCCAAGAATGGATTGAGGGACACAAAATGGGCTGACGAACCAAAAAATGGATTGAGGAACCCAAAAATGGATTGAGGAACCCAAAAATGCATTGAGGAAGCATAAAATGAGCTGTGGGACTCAAAAATGAACGGAGGGACCCAAAAATGGCTTGAGGAACCCAAAAATGGCTTGAGGAACCCAAAAATGGCTTGAGGAACCCAAAAATGGATTGAGGAAGCAAAAAATGGTTTGAGGGACCAAAAAAACTAACGGAGGGAACCAAAAATGGGTTGTGGGAACCAAAAATGGTTTGTGGAAACAAAAAATGAACTGAGGCACCCAAAAATGAGCCGAAGGACCAGAAAATGGACTGAGGAACTAAAAAATGCGTGAGGAAACCAAAAATGGATTAAGGGCACCAAAAATGGATTGAGGAGTCCAAGAATAGATTGAGGGACCCAAAAATGAACAGAGGGCCCCAAAAATGGATTTAAGAACCCAAAATTGGATTGAGGAACCCAAAAATGTATTGAGAAACCCAAGAATGGATTGAGGGACCAAAAATGGCCTCAGGAACCCAAAAAGGGTTTGAGGAACCCAAAAATGGGTTGAGGAACCCAAAAAGGGACCGAGGGACGCAAAAATAGATTGAGTAGCCCCAAAATGGATTGATGATTCCAAAAATGGATTGAGGGACCCAAAAATGAACTGAGGGAACAAAAAATGGATTTACGAACACAAAAATGGATTGAGGAAACTAAAAATGGGGCTGAGGAACCCAAAAACGGATTGAGGAACCCAAGAATGGATTGAGGGACCCAAAAATGAGCTGAGGAAAACAAAAATAAGCTGAGGAAAACAAAAATGGATTGAGGGACCCAAAAATTGATTGAGGAATTCAAAAACGGGCTGAGGGACCCAAAAGTATATTGAGGAACTCAAAAATTGATTGAGGGACCCGAAAATGAATGGAGGGACCCAAAAACGGATTGAGGAACCCAAAAATGGATTGAGTAAGCTAAGAATCAATTGAGGAACCAAAGAATGGATTGAGGAACCCAAAAAATGGTTTGAGGGACCAAAAACGGGCTGAGGAACCCAGAAATGGGCTGAGGAAACCAGAAATGGATTGACGGACCCAAAAATGGATTGAGGAACCCAAGAATGGGCTGAGGAACCCAAAAAGGGACCGAGGGACGCAAAAATAGATTGAGTAGCCCCAAAATGGATTGATGATTCCAAAAATGGATTGAGAGCTCCAAAAATGAACTGAGGGAACTAAAAATGGATTGACGAACACAAAAATGGATTGAGGAAGCTAAAATGGGCTGAGGAACCCAAAAACAAATCGAGGAACCCCAAGAATGGATTGAGGGACTAAAATGAGCTGAGGAACCCAAAAATGGGCTGAAGAACCCAAAAATGGATTGAGGAAACTAAAAATGGGTTGATGGCCCCAAAAATGGTTTGAGGAACCCAAAATGGGCTGAGGAAACAAAAAATGGACTGAGGAACCCTAAAATATATTGAGGAACCCTAAAAAGGGAAGAGGAAACCAAGAATGGATTGAGGAACCCTAGAATGGATTGAGGGACCCTAAAATGAATTGAAGGACCCAAAAATGGATTAAGGAACCCAAAAATGGATTGAGGAACTCAAGAATGGATTCAGGTAACTAGAAAAGGTCTGAGGAACCCAAAAATGGATTTAGGAGACCTAAAATAGGTTGAAGTAACCAAAAATGTGGTGAGACCCCAAAAATGGATTGAGGAACCCAAAAACGGATTGAAAATCCCAAAAATGGATAGAGAAACCCAAGAATGCACTGAGGGACCAAAAATATGCTGAAGGACCCAAAAATGAATGGAGTGACCCAAAAATGGTTTCAGGAACCCGAAAATGGGCTGAGGAATTCAAGAATGGATTGAGGGACCCAAAATGAGGAGAAAACCAAAAATGGGTTGAGGAACCCAAAAAATGGATTCAGGGACCCAAAATGGATTGAGGAATCAAAAAACGGGCCAAGGGACACAAAAATGGATTGAGGAACCCAAAAATGGGATGAGGAACCCAAAAATTGCCTGGGGAACCCAAAAATGGGCTCAGGAACCCAAAAACGGATTCAGGGACCAAAAAATGGATTGAGGAACCCAAAAATTGATTGAGGAAACCAAAAATGGGCTGAAAGACCAAAAAATGGATTGACAAACGCAAAAATGGATTGAAGGACACAAAAATGGATTGAGGAACCGGAAAATGGATTGCGAAACCCAAAAATAGGCTGAGGAACCCAAAAGTGGATTGAGGGACCCAAAAATGCATTTAGGAAATATAAAATGAGCTGTGGGACTCAAAAATGAACGGAGGGACCCAAAAATGGATTGAGGAACCCAAAAATGGATTGATGAACCCAAAAATTGGCTGAGGAAACCAAAAATGGGTTGAGGAACCCGAAAATGGATTGAGGAACCCAAAAATGGATTGAGGAACCCCAAAATGGATTCAGGTAGACCAAAATGGGATGAAGAACCCAAAAATGGTCTGAAGAACCCCCAAATGGACTGATGAATCAAAAAGATGGGTGAGGAACCCAAAAAATGATTGAGGAATCAAAAAATGGTCTTAGTAACCCGAAAATGTGTTGAGGAACCCAAAATGGGCTGAAGAACACACAAATGGGCTGAGGAACCCAAAAATAGGCTGAGAGACTAAAAAATGGATTGAGGAACCCAGAAATGGATTGAGGAACCTCAAAATGGATTGAGGAACCCAAAAATGGATTGAGGGATCAAAAAATGGATTGCGGAACCCAAAAATAGGCTGAGGAACCCAAAAGTTGATTGAGGGACCAAAAAATGGATTGAGGAACCCAAAAATGGATTGAGGAACTGAAAAATGGGCTGAGGAACCCTAATATATATTCAGAAACCCTAAAAAGGAATGAGGAACCCAAAAATGGATTGATGGACCCAAAAAAGAATTGAGGGACCCAAAAATGCTCCGAGGGAACCAAAAATCGATTGAGGAACCGAAAAATGGACTGAGGAACCAAAAACTGGATTGAGGAACCCAAGAATGGATCGAGGGACCAAAAATGGATTGAGGAACCCAAGAGTGGAATGAGGTAACCAGAAATGGGCTGAGGAACCCAGCAATCGATTGAGGGACCAAAAAATGGGTTGAAGATCCCCCAAAATGGGTTTAGGAACCATAAAATCTGCTGAGGGACCCAAACATAGGTTGAGGAACCAAAAAATGGTTTGAGGAACACAAAAATGGGCTGAAGAACCCAAGAATGTATTGAGTGACTCAAAAATGGACTCTGGAACCCAAAAGTGCGTGAGGAAACCAAAAATGGATTGAGGAACCAAAGAATGGATTGAGGGACCCAAAAAAGGGCTGAGGAAATCAAAATTGAGCTGAGGAAACCAAATATGGATTAAGGGCACCAAAAATGGATTGAGGAACCCAAAACTGGTTTGAGGGACCAAAACTGGGCTGAGGAACCAAAAATTGGCTGAGGAACCTGAAAACGGATTGAGGAACCCGAAAATGGATTGAAGCACCCAAAAATGGGCTGAAGAACCCAAAAATGGATTTTGGAAACATAAAATGAGCTGAGACACTCAAAAATGAACGGAGACACTCAAAAATGAACGGAGGGACCCAAAAATGGATTGAGGAACCGGAAAATGGATTGAGGAACCGGAAAATGGATTGAGGAACCCAAAAATGGATTGAGGAACCCAAAAATGCATTTAGGAACCATAAAATGAGCTGTGGGACTCAAAAATGAACAGAGGGACCCAAAAATGGCTTGAGGAACCCAAAAATGTACTGAAAACCCAAAAAATGGTTAGAGAAACCCAAGAATGGATTGAGGGACACAAAATGGGCTGACGAACCAAAAAATGGATTGCGGAACCCAAAAATGCATTGAGGAACCCAAAAATGCATTGAGGAAGCATAAAATGAGCTGTGGGACTCAAAAATGAACGGAGGGACCCAAAAATGGCTTGAGGAACCCAAAAATGGATTGAGGAACCCAAAAATGGATTGAGGAAGCAAAAAATGGTTTGAGGGACCAAAAAAACTAACGGAGGGAACCAAAAATGGGTTGTGGGAACCAAAAATGGTTTGTGGAAACAAAAAATGAACTGAGGCACCCAAAAATGAGCCGAAGGACCAGAAAATGGACTGAGGAACTAAAAAATGCGTGAGGAAACCAAAAATGGATTAAGGGCACCAAAAATGGATTGAGGAGTCCAAGAATAGATTGAGGGACCCAAAAATGAACAGAGGGCCCCAAAAATGGATTTAAGAACCCAAAATTGGATTGAGGAACCCAAAAATGTATTGAGAAACCCAAGAATGGATTGAGGGACCAAAAATGGCCTCAGGAACCCAAAAAGGGTTTGAGGAACCCAAAAATGGGTTGAGGAACCCAAAAAGGGACCGAGGGACGCAAAAATAGATTGAGTAGCCCCAAAATGGATTGATGATTCCAAAAATGGATTGAGGGACCCAAAAATGAACTGAGGGAACAAAAAATGGATTTACGAACACAAAAATGGATTGAGGAAACTAAAAATGGGCTGAGGAACCCAAAAACGGATTGAGGAACCCAAGAATGGATTGAGGGACCCAAAAATGAGCTGAGGAAAACAAAAATAAGCTGAGGAAAACAAAAATGGATTGAGGGACCCAAAAATTGATTGAGGAATTCAAAAACGGGCTGAGGGACCCAAAAGTATATTGAGGAACTCAAAAATTGATTGAGGGACCCGAAAATGAATGGAGGGACCCAAAAACGGATTGAGGAACCCAAAAATGGATTGAGTAAGCTAAGAATCAATTGAGGAACCAAAGAATGGATTGAGGAACCCAAAAATGGTTTGAGGGACCAAAAACGGGCTGAGGAACCCAGAAATGGGCTGAGGAAACCAGAAATGGATTGACGGACCCAAAAATGGATTGAGGAACCCAAGAATGGGCTGAGGAACCCAAAAAGGGACCGAGGGACGCAAAAATAGATTGAGTAGCCCCAAAATGGATTGATGATTCCAAAAATGGATTGAGAGCTCCAAAAATGAACTGAGGGAACTAAAAATGGATTGACGAACACAAAAATGGATTGAGGAAGCTAAAAATGGGCTGAGGAACCCAAAAACAAATCGAGGAACCCAAGAATGGATTGAGGGACTAAAATGAGCTGAGGAACCCAAAAATGGGCTGAAGAACCCAAAAATGGATTGAGGAAACTAAAAATGGGTTGATGGCCCCAAAAATGGTTTGAGGAACCCAAAATGGGCTGAGGAAACAAAAAATGGACTGAGGAACCCTAAAATATATTGAGGAACCCTAAAAAGGGAAGAGGAAACCAAGAATGGATTGAGGAACCCTAGAATGGATTGAGGGACCCTAAAATGAATTGAAGGACCCAAAAATGGATTAAGGAACCCAAAAATGGATTGAGGAACTCAAGAATGGATTCAGGTAACTAGAAAAGGTCTGAGGAACCCAAAAATGGATTTAGGAGACCTAAAATAGGTTGAAGTAACCAAAAATGTGGTGAGACCCCAAAAATGGATTGAGGAACCCAAAAACGGATTGAAAATCCCAAAAATGGATAGAGAAACCCAAGAATGCACTGAGGGACCAAAAATATGCTGAAGGACCCAAAAATGAATGGAGTGACCCAAAAATGGTTTCAGGAACCCGAAAATGGGCTGAGGAATTCAAGAATGGATTGAGGGACCCAAAAATGAGGAGAAAACCAAAAATGGGTTGAGGAACCCAAAAAATGGATTCAGGGACCCAAAATGGATTGAGGAATCAAAAAACGGGCCAAGGGACACAAAAATGGATTGAGGAACCCAAAAATGGGATGAGGAACCCAAAAATTGCCTGAGGAACCCAAAAATGGGCTCAGGAACCCAAAAACGGATTCAGGGACCAAAAAATGGATTGAGGAACCCAAAAATTGATTGAGGAAACCAAAAATGGGCTGAAAGACCAAAAAATGGATTGACAAACGCAAAAATGGATTGAAGGACACAAAAATGGATTGAGGAACCGGAAAATGGATTGCGAAACCCAAAAATAGGCTGAGGAACCCAAAAGTGGATTGAGGGACCAAAAAATGCATTTAGGAAATATAAAATGAGCTGTGGGACTCAAAAATGAACGGAGGGACCCAAAAATGGATTGAGGAACCCAAAAATGGATTGATGAACCCAAAAATTGGCTGAGGAAACCAAAAATGGGTTGAGGAACCCGAAAATGGATTGAGGAACCCAAAAATGGATTGAGGAACCCCAAAATGGATTCAGGTAGACCAAAATGGGATGAAGAACCCAAAAATGGTCTGAAGAACCCCAAAATGGACTGATGAATCAAAAAGATGGGCTGAGGAACCCAAAAAATGATTGAGGAATCAAAAAATGGTCTTAGTAACCCGAAAATGTGTTGAGGAACCCAAAAATGGGCTGAAGAACACACAAATGGGCTGAGGAACCCAAAAATAGGCTGAGAGACTAAAAAATGGATTGAGGAACCCAGAAATGGATTGAGGAACCTCAAAATGGATTGAGGAACCCAAAAATGGATTGAGGGATCAAAAAATGGATTGCGGAACCCAAAAATAGGCTGAGGAACCCAAAAGTTGATTGAGGGACCAAAAAATGGATTGAGGAACCCAAAAATGGATTGAGGAAACGGAAAATGGATTGAGGAACCGGAAAATGGATTGAGGAACCCAAAAATGGATTGAGGAACCCAAAAATGCATTTAGGAACCATAAAATGAGCTGTGGGACTCAAAAATGAACGGAGGGACCCAAAAATGGCTTGAGGAACCCAAAAATGTACTGAAAACCCAAAAAATGGATAGAGAAACCCAAGAATGGATTGAGGGACACAAAATGGGCTGACGAACCAAAAAATGGATTGAGGAACCCAAAAATGGATTGAGGAACCCAAAAATGCATTGAGGAAGCATAAAATGAGCTGTGGGACTCAAAAATGAACGGAGGGACCCAAAAATGGCTTGAGGAACCCAAAAATGGCTTGAGGAACCCAAAAATGGCTTGAGGAACCCAAAAATGGATTGAGGAAGCAAAAAATGGTTTGAGGGACCAAAAAAACTAACGGAGGGAACCAAAAATGGGTTGTGGGAACCAAAAATGGTTTGTGGAAACAAAAAATGAACTGAGGCACCCAAAAATGAGCCGAAGGACCAGAAAATGGACTGAGGAACTAAAAAATGCGTGAGGAAACCAAAAATGGATTAAGGGCACCAAAAATGGATTGAGGAGTCCAAGAATAGATTGAGGGACCCAAAAATGAACAGAGGGCCCCAAAAATGGATTTAAGAACCCAAAATTGGATTGAGGAACCCAAAAATGTATTGAGAAACCCAAGAATGGATTGAGGGACCAAAAATGGCCTCAGGAACCCAAAAAGGGTTTGAGGAACCCAAAAATGGGTTGAGGAACCCAAAAAGGGACCGAGGGACGCAAAAATAGATTGAGTAGCCCCAAAATGGATTGATGATTCCAAAAATGGATTGAGGGACCCAAAAATGAACTGAGGGAACAAAAAATGGATTTACGAACACAAAAATGGATTGAGGAAACTAAAAATGGGCTGAGGAACCCAAAAACGGATTGAGGAACCCAAGAATGGATTGAGGGACCCAAAAATGAGCTGAGGAAAACAAAAATAAGCTGAGGAAAACAAAAATGGATTGAGGGACCCAAAAATTGATTGAGGAATTCAAAAACGGGCTGAGGGACCCAAAAGTATATTGAGGAACTCAAAAATTGATTGAGGGACCCGAAAATGAATGGAGGGACCCAAAAACGGATTGAGGAACCCAAAAATGGATTGAGTAAGCTAAGAATCAATTGAGGAACCAAAGAATGGATTGAGGAACCCAAAAATGGTTTGAGGGACCAAAAACGGGCTGAGGAACCCAGAAATGGGCTGAGGAAACCAGAAATGGATTGACGGACCCAAAAATGGATTGAGGAACCCAAAAATGGGCTGAGGAACCCAAAAAGGGACCGAGGGACGCAAGAATAGATTGAGTAGCCCCAAAATGGATTGATGATTCCAAAAATGGATTGAGAGCTCCAAAAATGAACTGAGGGAACTAAAAATGGATTGACGAACACAAAAATGGATTGAGGAAGCTAAAAATGGGCTGAGGAACCCAAAAACAAATCGAGGAACCCAAGAATGGATTGAGGGACTAAAATGAGCTGAGGAACCCAAAAATGGGCTGAAGAACCCAAAAATGGATTGACGAAACTAAAAATGGGTTGATGGCCCCAAAAATGGTTTGAGGAACCCAAAATGGGCTGAGGAAACAAAAAATGGACTGAGGAACCCTAAAATATATTGAGGAACCCTAAAAAGGGAAGAGGAAACCAAGAATGGATTGAGGAACCCTAGAATGGATTGAGGGACCCTAAAATGAATTGAAGGACACAAAAATGGATTAAGGAACCCAAAAATGGATTGAGGAACTCAAGAATGGATTCAGGTAACTAGAAAAGGTCTGAGGAACCCAAAAATGGATTTAGGAGACCTAAAATAGGTTGAAGTAACCAAAAATGTGGTGAGACCCCAAAAATGGATTGAGGAACCCAAAAACGGATTGAAAATCCCAAAAATGGATAGAGAAACCCAAGAATGCACTGAGGGACCAAAAATATGCTGAAGGACCCAAAAATGAATGGAGTGACCCAAAAATGGTTTCAGGAACCCGAAAATGGGCTGAGGAATTCAAGAATGGATTGAGGGACCCAAAAATGAGGAGAAAACCAAAAATGGGTTGAGGAACCCAAAAAATGGATTCAGGGACCCAAAAATGGATTGAGGAATCAAAAAACGGGCCAAGGGACACAAAAATGGATTGAGGAACCCAAAAATGGGATGAGGAACCCAAAAATTGCCTGAGGAACCCAAAAATGGGCTCAGGAACCCAAAAACGGATTCAGGGACCAAAAAATGGATTGAGGAACCCAAAAATGGATTGAGGAACCCAAAAATGGATTGATGAACCCAAAAATTGGCTGAGGAAACCAAAAATGGGTTGAGGAACCCGAAAATGGATTGAGGAACCCAAAAATGGATTGAGGAACCCCAAAATGGATTCAGGTAGACCAAAATGGGATGAAGAACCCAAAAATGGTCTGAAGAACCCCAAAATGGACTGATGAATCAAAAAGATGGGCTGAGGAACCCAAAAAATGATTGAGGAATCAAAAAATGGTCTTAGTAACCCGAAAATGTGTTGAGGAACCCAAAAATGGGCTGAAGAACACACAAATGGGCTGAGGAACCCAAAAATAGGCTGAGAGACTAAAAAATGGATTGAGGAACCCAGAAATGGATTGAGGAACCTCAAAATGGATTGAGGAACCCAAAAATGGATTGAGGGATCAAAAAATGGATTGCGGAACCCAAAAATAGGCTGAGGAACCCAAAAGTTGATTGAGGGACCAAAAAATGGATTGAGGAACCCAAAAATGGATTGAGGAACTGAAAAATGGGCTGAGGAACCCTAATATATATTCAGAAACCCTAAAAAGGAATGAGGAACCCAAAAATGGATTGATGGACCCAAAAAAGAATTGAGGGACCCAAAAATGCTGCGAGGGAACCAAAAATCGATTGAGGAACCGAAAAATGGACTGAGGAACCAAAAACTGGATTGAGGAACCCAAGAATGGATCGAGGGACCAAAAATGGATTGAGGAACCCAAGAGTGGAATGAGGTAACCAGAAATGGGCTGAGGAACCCAGCAATCGATTGAGGGACCAAAAAATGGGTTGAAGATCCCCCAAAATGGGTTTAGGAACCATAAAATCTGCTGAGGGGACCCAAACATAGGTTGAGGAACCAAAAAATGGTTTGAGGAACACAAAAATGGGCTGAAGAACCCAAGAATGGATTGAGTGACTCAAAAATGGACTCTGGAACCCAAAAGTGCGTGAGGAAACCAAAAATGGATTGAGGAACCGAAGAATGGATTGAGGGACCCAAAAAAGGGCTGAGGAAATCAAAATTGAGCTGAGGAAACCAAATATGGATTAAGGGCACCAAAAATGGATTGAGGAACCCAAAACTGGTTTGAGGGACCAAAACTGGGCTGAGGAACCAAAAATTGGCTGAGGAACCTGAAAACGGATTGAGGAACCTGAAAATGGATTGAAGCACCCAAAAATGGGCTGAAGAACCCAAAAATGGATTTTGGAAACATAAAATGAGCTGAGACACTCAAAAATGAACGGAGACACTCAAAAATGAACGGAGGGACCCAAAAATGGATTGAGGAAACGGAAAATGGATTGAGGAACCGGAAAATGGATTGAGGAACCCAAAAATGGATTGAGGAACCCAAAAATGCATTTAGGAACCATAAAATGAGCTGTGGGACTCAAAAATGAACAGAGGGACCCAAAAATGGCTTGAGGAACCCAAAAATGTACTGAAAACCCAAAAAATGGTTAGAGAAACCCAAGAATGGATTGAGGGACACAAATGGGCTGACGAACCAAAAAATGGATTGAGGAACCCAAAAATGGATTGAGGAACCCAAAAATGCATTGAGGAAGCATAAAATGAGCTGTGGGACTCAAAAATGAACGGAGGGACCCAAAAATGGCTTGAGGAACCCAAAAATGGCTTGAGGAACCCAAAAATGGCTTGAGGAACCCAAAAATGGATTGAGGAAGCAAAAAATGGTTTGAGGGACCAAAAAAACTAACGGAGGGAACCAAAAATGGGTTGTGGGAACCAAAAATGGTTTGTGGAAACAAAAAATGAACTGAGGCACCCAAAAATGAGCCGAAGGACCAGAAAATGGACTGAGGAACTAAAAATGCGTGAGGAAACCAAAAATGGATTAAGGGCACCAAAAATGGATTGAGGAGTCCAAGAATAGATTGAGGGACCCAAAAATGAACAGAGGGCCCCAAAAATGGATTTAAGAACCCAAAATTGGATTGAGGAACCCAAAAATGTATTGAGAAACCCAAGAATGGATTGAGGGACCAAAAATGGCCTCAGGAACCCAAAAAGGGTTTGAGGAACCCAAAAATGGGTTGAGGAACCCAAAAAGGGACCGAGGGACGCAAAAATAGATTGAGTAGCCCCAAAATGGATTGATGATTCCAAAAATGGATTGAGGGACCCAAAAATGAACTGAGGGAACAAAAAATGGATTTACGAACACAAAAATGGATTGAGGAAACTAAAAATGGGCTGAGGAACCCAAAAACGGATTGAGGAACCCAAGAATGGATTGAGGGACCCAAAAATGAGCTGAGGAAAACAAAAATAAGCTGAGGAAAACAAAAATGGATTGAGGGACCCCAAAATTGATTGAGGAATTCAAAAACGGGCTGAGGGACCCAAAAGTATATTGAGGAACTCAAAAATTGATTGAGGGACCCGAAAATGAATGGAGGGACCCAAAAACGGATTGAGGAACCCAAAAAATGGATTGAGTAAGCTAAGAATCAATTGAGGAACCAAAGAATGGATTGAGGAACCCAAAAATGGTTTGAGGGACCAAAAACGGGCTGAGGAACCCAGAAATGGGCTGAGGAAACCAGAAATGGATTGACGGACCCAAAAATGGATTGAGGAACCCAAAAATGGGCTGAGGAACCCAAAAAGGGACCGAGGGACGCAAAAATAGATTGAGTAGCCCCAAAATGGATTGATGATTCCAAAAATGGATTGAGAGCTCCAAAAATGAACTGAGGGAACTAAAAATGGATTGACGAACACAAAAATGGATTGAGGAAGCTAAAAATGGGCTGAGGAACCCAAAAACAAATCGAGGAACCCAAGAATGGATTGAGGGACTAAAATGAGCTGAGGAACCCAAAAATGGGCTGAAGAACCCAAAAATGGATTGAGGAAACTAAAAATGGGTTGATGGCCCCAAAAATGGTTTGAGGAACCCAAAATGGGCTGAGGAAACAAAAAATGGACTGAGGAACCCTAAAATATATTGAGGAACCCTAAAAAGGGAAGAGGAAACCAAGAATGGATTGAGGAACCCTAGAATGGATTGAGGGACCCTAAAATGAATTGAAGGACACAAAAATGGATTAAGGAACCCAAAAATGGATTGAGGAACTCAAGAATGGATTCAGGTAACTAGAAAAGGTCTGAGGAACCCAAAAATGGATTTAGGAGACCTAAAATAGGTTGAAGTAACCAAAAATGTGGTGAGACCCCAAAAATGGATTGAGGAACCCAAAAACGGATTGAAAATCCCAAAAATGGATAGAGAAACCCAAGAATGCACTGAGGGACCAAAAATATGCTGAAGGACCCAAAAATGAATGGAGTGACCCAAAAATGGTTTCAGGAACCCGAAAATGGGCTGAGGAATTCAAGAATGGATTGAGGGACCCAAAAATGAGGAGAAAACCAAAAATGGGTTGAGGAACCCAAAAAATGGATTCAGGGACCCAAAAATGGATTGAGGAATCAAAAAACGGGCCAAGGGACACAAAAATGGATTGAGGAACCCAAAAATGGGATGAGGAACCCAAAAATTGCCTGAGGAACCCAAAAATGGGCTCAGGAACCCAAAAACGGATTCAGGGACCAAAAAATGGATTGAGGAACCCAAAAATGGATTGAGGAACCCAAAAATGGATTGATGAACCCAAAAATTGGCTGAGGAAACCAAAAATGGGTTGAGGAACCCGAAAATGGATTGAGGAACCCAAAAATGGATTGAGGAACCCCAAAATGGATTCAGGTAGACCAAAATGGGATGAAGAACCCAAAAATGGTCTGAAGAACCCCAAAATGGACTGATGAATCAAAAAGATGGGCTGAGGAACCCAAAAAATGATTGAGGAATCAAAAAATGGTCTTAGTAACCCGAAAATGTGTTGAGGAACCCAAAAATGGGCTGAAGAACACACAAATGGGCTGAGGAACCCAAAAATAGGCTGAGAGACTAAAAAATGGATTGAGGAACCCAGAAATGGATTGAGGAACCTCAAAATGGATTGAGGAACCCAAAAATGGATTGAGGGATCAAAAAATGGATTGCGGAACCCAAAAATAGGCTGAGGAACCCAAAAGTTGATTGAGGGACCAAAAAATGGATTGAGGAACCCAAAAATGGATTGAGGAACTGAAAAATGGGCTGAGGAACCCTAATATATATTCAGAAACCCTAAAAAGGAATGAGGAACCCAAAAATGGATTGATGGACCCAAAAAAGAATTGAGGGACCCAAAAATGCTGCGAGGGAACCAAAAATCGATTGAGGAACCGAAAAATGGACTGAGGAACCAAAAACTGGATTGAGGAACCCAAGAATGGATCGAGGGACCAAAAATGGATTGAGGAACCCAAGAGTGGAATGAGGTAACCAGAAATGGGCTGAGGAACCCAGCAATCGATTGAGGGACCAAAAAATGGGTTGAAGATCCCCCAAAATGGGTTTAGGAACCATAAAATCTGCTGAGGGACCCAAACATAGGTTGAGGAACCAAAAAATGGTTTGAGGAACACAAAAATGGGCTGAAGAACCCAAGAATGGATTGAGTGACTCAAAAATGGACTCTGGAACCCAAAAGTGCGTGAGGAAACCAAAAATGGATTGAGGAACCGAAGAATGGATTGAGGGACCCAAAAAAGGGCTGAGGAAATCAAAATTGAGCTGAGGAAACCAAATATGGATTAAGGGCACCAAAAATGGATTGAGGAACCCAAAACTGGTTTGAGGGACCAAAACTGGGCTGAGGAACCAAAAATTGGCTGAGGAACCTGAAAACGGATTGAGGAACCTGAAAATGGATTGAAGCACCCAAAAATGGGCTGAAGAACCCAAAAATGGATTTTGGAAACATAAAATGAGCTGAGACACTCAAAAATGAACGGAGACACTCAAAAATGAACGGAGGGACCCAAAAATGGATTGAGGAAACGGAAAATGGATTGAGGAACCGGAAAATGGATTGAGGAACCCAAAAATGGATTGAGGAACCCAAAAATGCATTTAGGAACCATAAAATGAGCTGTGGGACTCAAAAATGAACAGAGGGACCCAAAAATGGCTTGAGGAACCCAAAAATGTACTGAAAACCCAAAAAATGGATAGAGAAACCCAAGAATGGATTGAGGGACACAAAATGGGCTGACGAACCAAAAAATGGATTGAGGAACCCAAAAATGGATTGAGGAACCCAAAAATGCATTGAGGAAGCATAAAATGAGCTGTGGGACTCAAAAATGAACGGAGGGACCCAAAAATGGCTTGAGGAACCCAAAAATGGATCGAGGAACCCAAAAATGGATTGAGGAAGCAAAAAATGGTTTGAGGGACCAAAAAAACTAATGGAGGGAACCAAAAATGGGTTGTGGGAACCAAAAATGGTTTGTGGAAACAAAAAATGAACTGAGGCACCCAAAAATGAGCCGAAGGACCAGAAAATGGACTGAGGAACTAAAAAATGCGTGAGGAAACCAAAAATGGATTAAGGGCACCAAAAATGGATTGAGGAGTCCAAGAATAGATTGAGGGACCCAAAAATGAACAGAGGGCCCCAAAAATGGATTTAAGAACCCAAAATTGGATTGAGGAACCCAAAAATGTATTGAGAAACCCAAGAATGGATTGAGGGACCAAAAATGGCCTCAGGAACCCAAAAAGGGTTTGAGGAACCCAAAAATGGGTTGAGGAACCCAAAAAGGGACCGAGGGACGCAAAAATAGATTGAGTAGCCCCAAAATGGATTGATGATTCCAAAAATGGATTGAGGGACCCAAAAATGAACTGAGGGAACAAAAAATGGATTTACGAACACAAAAATGGATTGAGGAAACTAAAAATGGGCTGAGGAACCCAAAAACGGATTGAGGAACCCAAGAATGGATTGAGGGACCCAAAAATGAGCTGAGGAAAACAAAAATAAGCTGAGGAAAACAAAAATGGATTGAGGGACCCCAAAATTGATTGAGGAATTCAAAAACGGGCTGAGGGACCCAAAAGTATATTGAGGAACTCAAAAATTGATTGAGGGACCCGAAAATGAATGGAGGGACCCAAAAACGGATTGAGGAACCCAAAAAATGGATTGAGTAAGCTAAGAATCAATTGAGGAACCAAAGAATGGATTGAGGAACCCAAAAATGGTTTGAGGGACCAAAAACGGGCTGAGGAACCCAGAAATGGGCTGAGGAAACCAGAAATGGATTGACGGACCCAAAAATGGATTGAGGAACCCAAAAATGGGCTGAGGAACCCAAAAAGGGACCGAGGGACGCAAAAATAGATTGAGTAGCCCCAAAATGGATTGATGATTCCAAAAATGGATTGAGAGCTCCAAAAATGAACTGAGGGAACTAAAAATGGATTGACGAACACAAAAATGGATTGAGGAAGCTAAAAATGGGCTGAGGAACCCAAAAACAAATCGAGGAACCCAAGAATGGATTGAGGGACTAAAATGAGCTGAGGAACCCAAAAATGGGCTGAAGAACCCAAAAATGGATTGAGGAAACTAAAAATGGGTTGATGGCCCCAAAAATGGTTTGAGGAACCCAAAATGGGCTGAGGAAACAAAAAATGGACTGAGGAACCCTAAAATATATTGAGGAACCCTAAAAAGGGAAGAGGAAACCAAGAATGGATTGAGGAACCCTAGAATGGATTGAGGGACCCTAAAATGAATTGAAGGACACAAAAATGGATTAAGGAACCCAAAAATGGATTGAGGAACTCAAGAATGGATTCAGGTAACTAGAAAAGGTCTGAGGAACCCAAAAATGGATTTAGGAGACCTAAAATAGGTTGAAGTAACCAAAAATGTGGTGAGACCCCAAAAATGGATTGAGGAACCCAAAAACGGATTGAAAATCCCAAAAATGGATAGAGAAACCCAAGAATGCACTGAGGGACCAAAAATATGCTGAAGGACCCAAAAATGAATGGAGTGACCCAAAAATGGTTTCAGGAACCCGAAAATGGGCTGAGGAATTCAAGAATGGATTGAGGGACCCAAAAATGAGGAGAAAACCAAAAATGGGTTGAGGAACCCAAAAAATGGATTCAGGGACCCAAAAATGGATTGAGGAATCAAAAAACGGGCCAAGGGACACAAAAATGGATTGAGGAACCCAAAAATGGGATGAGGAACCCAAAAATTGCCTGAGGAACCCAAAAATGGGCTCAGGAACCCAAAAACGGATTCAGGGACCAAAAAATGGATTGAGGAACCCAAAAATTGATTGAGGAAACCAAAAATGGATTGATGAACCCAAAAATTGGCTGAGGAAACCAAAAATGGGTTGAGGAACCCGAAAATGGATTGAGGAACCCAAAAATGGATTGAGGAACCCCAAAATGGATTCAGGTAGACCAAAATGGGATGAAGAACCCAAAAATGGTCTGAAGAACCCCAAAATGGACTGATGAATCAAAAAGATGGGCTGAGGAACCCAAAAAATGATTGAGGAATCAAAAAATGGTCTTAGTAACCCGAAAATGTGTTGAGGAACCCAAAAATGGGCTGAAGAACACACAAATGGGCTGAGGAACCCAAAAATAGGCTGAGAGACTAAAAAATGGATTGAGGAACCCAGAAATGGATTGAGGAACCTCAAAATGGATTGAGGAACCCAAAAATGGATTGAGGGATCAAAAAATGGATTGCGGAACCCAAAAATAGGCTGAGGAACCCAAAAGTTGATTGAGGGACCAAAAAATGGATTGAGGAACCCAAAAATGGATTGAGGAACTGAAAAATGGGCTGAGGAACCCTAATATATATTCAGAAACCCTAAAAAGGAATGAGGAACCCAAAAATGGATTGATGGACCCAAAAAAGAATTGAGGGACCCAAAAATGCTGCGAGGGAACCAAAAATCGATTGAGGAACCGAAAAATGGACTGAGGAACCAAAAACTGGATTGAGGAACCCAAGAATGGATCGAGGGACCAAAAATGGATTGAGGAACCCAAGAGTGGAATGAGGTAACCAGAAATGGGCTGAGGAACCCAGCAATCGATTGAGGGACCAAAAAATGGGTTGAAGATCCCCCAAAATGGGTTTAGGAACCATAAAATCTGCTGAGGGACCCAAACATAGGTTGAGGAACCAAAAAATGGTTTGAGGAACACAAAAATGGGCTGAAGAACCCAAGAATGGATTGAGTGACTCAAAAATGGACTCTGGAACCCAAAAGTGCGTGAGGAAACCAAAAATGGATTGAGGAACCGAAGAATGGATTGAGGGACCCAAAAAAGGGCTGAGGAAATCAAAATTGAGCTGAGGAAACCAAATATGGATTAAGGGCACCAAAAATGGATTGAGGAACCCAAAACTGGTTTGAGGGACCAAAACTGGGCTGAGGAACCAAAAATTGGCTGAGGAACCTGAAAACGGATTGAGGAACCTGAAAATGGATTGAAGCACCCAAAAATGGGCTGAAGAACCCAAAAATGGATTTTGGAAACATAAAATGAGCTGAGACACTCAAAAATGAACGGAGACACTCAAAAATGAACGGAGGGACCCAAAAATGGATTGAGGAAACGGAAAATGGATTGAGGAACCGGAAAATGGATTGAGGAACCCAAAAATGGATTGAGGAACCCAAAAATGCATTTAGGAACCATAAAATGAGCTGTGGGACTCAAAAATGAACGGAGGGACCCAAAAATGGCTTGAGGAACCCAAAAATGTACTGAAAACCCCAAAAATGGATAGAGAAACCCAAGAATGGATTGAGGGACACAAAATGGGCTGACGAACCAAAAAATGGATTGAGGAACCCAAAAATGGATTGAGGAACCCAAAAATGCATTGAGGAAGCATAAAATGAGCTGTGGGACTCAAAAATGAACGGAGGGACCCAAAAATGGCTTGAGGAACCCAAAAATGGATCGAGGAACCCAAAAATGGATTGAGGAAGCAAAAAATGGTTTGAGGGAGCAAAAAAACTAACGGAGGGAACCAAAAATGGGTTGTGGGAACCAAAAATGGTTTGTGGAAACAAAAAATGAACTGAGGCACCCAAAAATGAGCCGAAGGACCAGAAAATGGACTGAGGAACTAAAAAATGCGTGAGGAAACCAAAAATGGATTAAGGGCACCAAAAATGGATTGAGGAGTCCAAGAATAGATTGAGGGACCCAAAAATGAACAGAGGGCCCCAAAAATGGATTTAAGAACCCAAAATTGGATTGAGGAACCCAAAAATGTATTGAGAAACCCAAGAATGGATTGAGGGACCAAAAATGGCCTCAGGAACCCAAAAAGGGTTTGAGGAACCCAAAAATGGGTTGAGGAACCCAAAAAGGGACCGAGGGACGCAAAAATAGATTGAGTAGCCCCAAAATGGATTGATGATTCCAAAAATGGATTGAGGGACCCAAAAATGAACTGAGGGAACAAAAAATGGATTTACGAACACAAAAATGGATTGAGGAAACTAAAAATGGGCTGAGGAACCCAAAAACGGATTGAGGAACCCAAGAATGGATTGAGGGACCAAAAAATGAGGAGAAAACCAAAAATGGGTTGAGGAACCCAAAAAATGGATTCAGGGACCCAAAAATGGATTGAGGAATCAAAAAACGGGCCAAGGGACACAAAAATGGATTGAGGAACCCAAAAATGGGATGAGGAACCCAAAAATTGCCTGAGGAACCCAAAAATGGGCTCAGGAACCCAAAAACGGATTCAGGGACCAAAAAATGGATTGAGGAACCCAAAAATTGATTGAGGAAACCAAAAATGGATTGATGAACCCAAAAATTGGCTGAGGAAACCAAAAATGGGTTGAGGAACCCGAAAATGGATTGAGGAACCCAAAAATGGATTGAGGAACCCCAAAATGGATTCAGGTAGACCAAAATGGGATGAAGAACCCAAAAATGGTCTGAAGAACCCCAAAATGGACTGATGAATCAAAAAGATGGGCTGAGGAACCCAAAAAATGATTGAGGAATCAAAAAATGGTCTTAGTAACCCGAAAATGTGTTGAGGAACCCAAAAATGGGCTGAAGAACACACAAATGGGCTGAGGAACCCAAAAATAGGCTGAGAGACTAAAAAATGGATTGAGGAACCCAGAAATGGATTGAGGAACCTCAAAATGGATTGAGGAACCCAAAAATGGATTGAGGGATCAAAAATGGATTGCGGAACCCAAAAATAGGCTGAGGAACCCAAAAGTTGATTGAGGGACCAAAAAATGGATTGAGGAACCCAAAAATGGATTGAGGAACTGAAAAATGGGCTGAGGAACCCTAATATATATTCAGAAACCCTAAAAAGGAATGAGGAACCCAAAAATGGATTGATGGACCCAAAAAAGAATTGAGGGACCCAAAAATGCTGCGAGGGAACCAAAAATCGATTGAGGAACCGAAAAATGGACTGAGGAACCAAAAACTGGATTGAGGAACCCAAGAATGGATCGAGGGACCAAAAATGGATTGAGGAACCCAAGAGTGGAATGAGGTAACCAGAAATGGGCTGAGGAACCCAGCAATCGATTGAGGGACCAAAAAATGGGTTGAAGATCCCCCAAAATGGGTTTAGGAACCATAAAATCTGCTGAGGGACCCAAACATAGGTTGAGGAACCAAAAAATGGTTTGAGGAACACAAAAATGGGCTGAAGAACCCAAGAATGGATTGAGTGACTCAAAAATGGACTCTGGAACCCAAAAGTGCGTGAGGAAACCAAAAATGGATTGAGGAACCGAAGAATGGATTGAGGGACCCAAAAAAGGGCTGAGGAAATCAAAATTGAGCTGAGGAAACCAAATATGGATTAAGGGCACCAAAAATGGATTGAGGAACCCAAAACTGGTTTGAGGGACCAAAACTGGGCTGAGGAACCAAAAATTGGCTGAGGAACCTGAAAACGGATTGAGGAACCTGAAAATGGATTGAAGCACCCAAAAATGGGCTGAAGAACCCAAAAATGGATTTTGGAAACATAAAATGAGCTGAGACACTCAAAAATGAACGGAGACACTCAAAATGAACGGAGGGACCCAAAAATGGATTGAGGAAACGGAAAATGGATTGAGGAACCGGAAAATGGATTGAGGAACCCAAAAATGGATTGAGGAACCCAAAAATGCATTTAGGAACCATAAAATGAGCTGTGGGACTCAAAAATGAACGGAGGGACCCAAAAATGGCTTGAGGAACCCAAAAATGTACTGAAAACCCCAAAAATGGATAGAGAAACCCAAGAATGGATTGAGGGACACAAAATGGGCTGACGAACCAAAAAATGGATTGAGGAACCCAAAAATGGATTGAGGAACCCAAAAATGCATTGAGGAAGCATAAAATGAGCTGTGGGACTCAAAAATGAACGGAGGGACCCAAAAATGGCTTGAGGAACCCAAAAATGGATCGAGGAACCCAAAAATGGATTGAGGAAGCAAAAAATGGTTTGAGGGAGCAAAAAAACTAACGGAGGGAACCAAAAATGGGTTGTGGGCACCAAAAATGGTTTGTGGAAACAAAAAATGAACTGAGGCACCCAAAAATGAGCCGAAGGACCAGAAAATGGACTGAGGAACTAAAAAATGCGTGAGGAAACCAAAAATGGATTAAGGGCACCAAAAATGGATTGAGGAGTCCAAGAATAGATTGAGGGACCCAAAAATGAACAGAGGGCCCCAAAAATGGATTTAAGAACCCAAAATTGGATTGAGGAACCCAAAAATGTATTGAGAAACCCAAGAATGGATTGAGGGACCAAAAATGGCCTCAGGAACCCAAAAAGGGTTTGAGGAACCCAAAAATGGGTTGAGGAACCCAAAAAGGGACCGAGGGACGCAAAAATAGATTGAGTAGCCCCAAAATGGATTGATGATTCCAAAAATGGATTGAGGGACCCAAAAATGAACTGAGGGAACAAAAAATGGATTTACGAACACAAAAATGGATTGAGGAAACTAAAAATGGGCTG
>JAUMJL010001821.1:0-11304 GCA_033558185.1 Dromococcyx pavoninus
ACTCCCCTCGCTTCCTCCTCGCCCGGATCCGGTGAGTCCCGAAATCGTCGTGTTTTGCCTTAAAAGCGGTGGTTAAAGCCCCTTTGTTAACTCTGTTCCCTAACGATGGCGGGGGGAGGCAATTGGAGGAGGTGCTGAAGGGTCCTTGTTAACCCCGGTCCCTAATGATGTCCTCATTAACTCTTGCACTTAATGATGGCCTCGTTAACCCTTGTCCCTAATGATGGTCCCTAATGATCCCCTTTGTTAACCCGTGTCCCTAATGACGGTCCCTAATGATGGTCCCTAATGGTGCCCTCGTTAACCCTTGTCCCTAATGATGGTCCCTAATGATGGTCCCTAATGATGCCCTCGTTACCCCTTGTCCCTAACGATGCTCCCTAATGATGGTCCCTAATGTTGCCCTCGTTAACCCCTGTCCCTAATGATGGTCCCTAATGATGGTCCCTAATGATGCCCTCGTTACTCCTGTCCCTAATGATGGTCCCTAATGATGGTCCCTAATGATCCCCTTTGTTAACCCGTGTCCCTAATGATGGTCCCTAATGATGGTCCCTAATGATGCCCTCGTTACCCCTTGTCCCTAATGATGGTCCCTAATGATGGTCCCTAACGATGGTCCCTAATGATGCCTTCGTTAACTCCTGTCCCTAATGATGGTCCCTAATGATGCCCTCGTTACCCCTTGTCCCTAACGATGGTCCCTAATGATGGTCCCTAATGATGGTCCCTAATGATGCCCTCGTTACCCCTTGTCCCTAATGATGGTCCCTAATGATGGTCCCTAATGATGCCCTCGTTACCCCTTGTCCCTAATGATGGTCCCTAATGATGCCCTCGTTACCCCTTGTCCCTAATGATGGTCCCTAATGATGGTCCCTAATGATGCCCTCGTTACCCCTTGTCCCTAATGATGGTCCCTAACGATGGTCGCTAATGTTGCCCTCGTTACCCCTTGTCCCTAACGATGGTCCCTAATGGTGCCCTCGTTACCCCTTGTCCCTAACGATGGTCCCTAACGGTGCTCTCTCGTGACGCCCCCGCTCCCCCCCCTCCTCGCAGATGGCGGCGGGCGGCCCCCCCCGGGCGCGGTGGCTGCGCCGCGCGGCGCGGGCGCTGGTGCTGGAGAACGCGGCGCTCTGCGACGAGGTGGCGCGGGTGGAGGCCAAGTGGGCGCGGGCGCGCGAGGAGCGGCGCTTCCTCCTTGGCCACCTCCTACGGCTCCGCGCCCGCCGCCCCCAGCCCCGCGGGGAACCCCCCGAGAGGCGCCCCCAGCGCCACCCCCAGCCCCGCGACGCCGCCAGGGAGGGGCCGAGGGCGAGTGATGGGGCGTGGCCAAGAGACGGAGGGTGGCCAGCGGGGTCGAGGGATGGACCACAAGATGGGCCAAGGTCAACGGCGTCAACCGATGCGACGTGGTCGACGGGGTCAAGAGATGGAGGGTGGTCAATGGGGTCAACGGGGTCAAGAGATGGAGCGAGAGATGGGCCAAGGTCAACGGCGTCAAGAGATGGAGCAATGGATGGGCCAAGGTCAACGGGGCCAAGAGATGGAGGGTGGTCAACGGGGTCAAGAGATGGAGCGAGGGACGGGTCAAGGTCAACGGGGCCAAGAGATGGAGGATGGTCGACGGGGTCAACTGATGGGACGCGGTCAACGGGGTCAAGAGAGGCAGCAAGAGACGGGTCGAGGTCAACGGGGTCAAGAGATGGGTCAAGGTCAACGGGGTCAGGAGGTGGAGGGTGGTCAGTGGGGTCAACGGGGTCGAGAGAGGGACCAAGGGATGGACCAAGAGATGGGTCAAGGTCAATGGTGGCAACCGATGGGACGCAGTCAACGGGGCCAAGGGAGGGACCCAGAGATGGGTCGAAGCCAACGGGGCCAAGGGACGGACGGTGGCCAATGGGGTCAAGGGATGGACCGAGGGACGGGTCAAGGGCAGCGGGGTCAAGGGACGGAGCGTGGCCAATGGGGTCGAGGGATGGGCCAAGAGATGGAGCAGGAGAGGGGTCAAGGCCAACGGGGGACGACCCCCGAGAGGCCTCGGGGCCCCCGAGAGGCCCTGAGGTGGCCCTGGCGCCGCCGTCCGCCATCTTGGCCCCCCCCGAGGACCCCTCGCGGGCTCCCCCCGCCCCCCCGCGGCGCCGTCGTGGCCTCAACCAACCCCGTGACGCCATCGAGGCGGGGGGGAGGAGGAGGAGGAGGAAGACGACGACGAAGACGACGACGAAGATGACGACGACGAAGAGGAAGAGGAGGAGGAGGAGGAAGAGGAGGAGGAGGAGGACGGGGCCACCACGGCCTTCGCCTACGCCGACCTCTTCTTGGGCAGCCCCGGGGGGTCCGATGGGTGACCCCTCACCCCACCCCCCCCCCCAATAAAGGGGTCTGGGCTGTGCCACCGCCATCTTTGTTTGGGGGAGGGGGGGAGGAGGGACTGCCTCAACCGCTCTTGGTCAGCTCAACCGGTCTTGACCACCCTTGGGGAATCCTTGGCCATCCCCAACCCCTCCTTGACCAACCCCAACCCCCCTTGGCCACCCTTGACCAACCCCAACCCTTCCTTGACCAGCCTCAACCCCCCTTGGCCACCCCTTGACCACCCTCAACCCCTCCTTGACCATCTCCAACCCCTCCTTGACCACTCCCAACCCTCCTTGGCCACCTCCAACCCTCCTTGGCCACCCCCAACCCCTCCTTGACCATCCTCAACCCCTCCTTGACCACCCTCAACCCCTCCTTGACCACCCTCAACCCCTCCTTGACCACCCTCAACCCCTCCTTGACCATCCTCAACCCCTCCTTGACCACCCTCAACCCCCCTTGGCCACCTCCAAACCCTCCTTGACCATCCCCAACCCTTCCTTGACCACCCCCGATCCCTCTTGGCCACGCCTTGACCATCTCCAACCCCTCCTTGACCACCCCCAACCCCTCCTTGACCACCCCCAACCCTCCTTGACCACCCCCAACCCTCCCTTGATCACCTCCAACCCTCCTTGGCCACCCCTTGACCAACCCCAACCCTTCCTTGACCAGCCTCAACCCCCCTTGGCCACCCCTTGACCACCCTCAACCCCTCCTTGACCATCTCCAACCCCTCCTTGACCACTCCCAACCCTCCTTGGCCACCTCCAACCCTCCTTGGCCACCCCCAACCCCTCCTTGACCATCCTCAACCCCTCCTTGACCACCCTCAACCCCTCCTTGACCACCCTCAACCCCTCCTTGATCACCTCCAACCCTCCTTGGCCACCCTCAACCCCTCCTTGACCACCTCCAACCCTCCTTGACCATCCTCAATCCCTCCTTGACCACCCCCAACCCCTCCTTGACCATCTCCAACCCCTCCTTGACCATCTCCAACCCCTCCTTGACCATCCCAACCCCTCCTTGACCATCTCCAACCCCACCTTGACCATCCCAACCCCTCCTTGACCATCTCCAACCCCACCTTGACCATCCTCAATCCCTCCTTGACCACCCCCAACCCCTCCTTGACCATCTCCAACCTCTCCTTGACCATCTCCAACCCCTCCTTGACCACCTCCAACCCTCCTTGACCACCTCCAACCCCCCTTGGCCACCCCTTGACCACCCCCAACCCCTCCTTGACCATCTCCAACCCCTCCTTGACCACCCCCAACACCTCCTCAACCACCCCCAACCCCCCCTTGGCCACCCCGTGGCCTCCCCGGTGGTGTTGGTGGCTGCAGGGAGAAGATCCCGCGGTCGAGACCTTGGCTTTTATTGTCCTGGCGGCGCCGGGGTGGCCGCGCCGCCCCCTCTCCCCTCCCCCTATTGGACGTTGTGGAAGACGCGGGCGACGTCGGGGCAGTGGCTCAGGGCCTGCAGGAGCCCCTGGACCTGCGCCCGGGTCTCCTCGGGCAAAGCCACCGGCGCCCGCGGCAGGAACTCGACGGCGGCCGAGAGCGGGTGAAGGCCCGAGGCCTCCAGAGCCTCCTGGAGCGGGCGGAGGGCAGAGGGGGCACAGAGGAACTGGGGAGGGGGCGGAGAGGGTCAACGGGGCGGTGGGAGAGGGTCGAGGGGGGTCAAGGAGGGGTTGGGGAGGGTCAAGGAGGGGTTGGGATGGTCAAGGAGGGGTTGGGGAGGGTCAAGGGGGGGTTGGCGATGGCCAAGGAGGGGTTGGGGATGGTCAAGGGGGATTGGGGATGGTCAAGAAGGGGTTGGGGATGGTCAAGGAGGGGTTGGGGATGGTCAAGGAGGGGTTGGGGAGGGTCAAGGAGGGGTTGGGGATGGTCAAGGTAGGGTTGGGGGTGGTCAAGGAGGGGTTGGGGATGGCCAAGGAGGGTTTGGGGATGGTCAAGGTGGGGTCAAGGGTGGTTGGGGATGGTCAAGGAGGGGTTGGCGATGGTCAAGGGTGGTTGGGGATGGTCAAGGTGGGGTCAAGGAGGGGTTGGGGATGGTCAAGGTGGGGTCAAGGGTGGTTGGGGATGGTCAAGGTGGGGTCAAGGGTGGTTTTGGATGGTCAAGGTGGGGTTGGGGATGGTCAAGGTGGGGTCAAGGGTGGTTGGGGATGGTCAAGGTGGGGTTGGGGATGGTCAAGGGTGGTTGGGGATGGTCAAGGTGGGGTTGGGGATGGCCAAGGAGGGGTTGGGGATGGTCAAGCTGGGGTCAAGGGTGGTTGGGGATGGTCAAGGGGGGTTGGGGATGGCCAAGGATCGTTTGGGGTTGGCCAAGGGTGGTCAATTCCAACCAGAGAGGACCTGGGATGGTCTTGGCTGGTCGGAATCGTCCAAGGGTCTCCCAAAGCCCCCCAACCCCCCCGGCCCCATCTCCTCCCCCACCTTCAGCGCCGCCTCCTCCTCCTCCTCCTCCTCCTCCTCCTCCTCCTCCAGGACCACGTCCTGGGCTCCGACCTCCAGCGCCACCTCCAGCGCCGCCTCCAGGGTCACCGGGCGGCCCTGGGCGTCCCGGGGGGCCACCAGGACCACCCCCAGCTCCTCGAAGCTGTGACGGGCGCCCTCGGCCAACGTCGCCCTGGGGGGACCACCTGGGGTCACCTCGAGAGGCCAAGGTCGGTCATGTGACCACCACCTGACCCCCACACCCCCCCCCCCAAGGTGACCCCACCAAGGACCACCAGGTGACCCCATCAACCCTCCTCCCCCAGGTGACACCACCAGGTGATCCCCCCAACCCCACCAGGTGACACACCCCCCCCCCGGTGACCCCACCAGGTGACTCCCCTCCCCCTCCCAAGACCCCCCAGGTGACCCCACCAACCCCACCAGGTGACCGCATGAGGTGACCCCACCAAGACCCCTCCAGGTGACCCCCAGGTGACCCCATGAGGTGACCCCACCAAGACCCCTCCAGGTGACCCCCCCCAGGTGACCCCATGAGGTGAGACCAGGTGACCCCATCAACCCCCCCAGGTGACCCCACCAAGACCCCTCCAGGTGACCCCCAAGACCCCTCAGGTGACCCCACCAGGTGACCCCATGAGGTGACTCCACCAAGACCCCTCCAGGTGACCCCCAGGTGACCCCATGAGGTGACTCCACCGAGACCCCTCCAGGTGACCCCACCAAGACCCCTCCAGGTGACCCCACCAGGTGACCCCATGAGGTGACTCCACCAAGACCCCTCCAGGTGACCCCACCAGGTGACCCCATGAGGTGACTCCACCGAGACCCCTCCAGGTGACCCCACCAAGACCCCTCCAGGTGACCCCACCAGGTGACCCCATGAGGTGACTCCACCAAGACCCCTCCAGGTGACCCCTCCAGGTGACCCCCCAAGACCCCTCAGGTGACCCCACCAGGTGACCCCATGAGGTGACTCCACCGAGACCCCTCCAGGTGACCCCCCACCAGGTGACCCCACCAGGTGACCCCATGAGGTGACTCCACCAAGACCCCTCAGGTGACCCCACCAGGTGACCCCATGAGGTGACTCCACCAAGACCCCTCCAGGTGACCCCCCACCAGGTGACCCCATGAGGTGAGACCAGGTGACCCCATCAACCCCCCCAGGTGACCCCACCAAGACCCCTCCAGGTGACCCCCAGGTGACCCCATGAGGTGACTCCACCAAGACCCCTCCAGGTGACCCCCCCACCAGGTGACCCCCCCCCACCAGGTGACCCCAGGTGACCCCAGGTGCCCCGGGCCCACCCGTGGCGGCCGAGCAGGACCCTCACGTCGTGGTGGCTCCGGCGCTCGTTGTCCGTCAGGAGCTCCAGGACGAGGGCGACGCCACCGGGACCCCGAGCTTCGAGGAGGAGCCGGGTCTGGGGCACCGAGCGCTCCTTGGGGTGGGTTGGGGGGAGTCAGGTGATTCCCCCCCCCCCCCCCCCCAAGGTGCCATGGGACCACCCCCACCCCACCCCGAGGGTCTCACCGCGCCGTGGATGGCGGCCAAGATGGCGGCCTTGGGCATGTTGGAGGCGCGGCACTGCTCAACCACGTTGGCCAAGGCGGCGTTGAGAGCGGGGTCTGGGCCCCCCTCTGTGGGGAGAGGTGGGTGGGTGGGTGGGGGGGGTCCAGGGTCGTGGGGAACCCCGGGAGATCCCTGAAGAACCTCGAAGAGGTCTTGGAGAACCTCAAGAGGTCTTGGAGAACCCAACCCAAAGAGGTCTTGGAGAACCTCAACAGGTCTTGGAGAACCCAAAGAGGTCTTGGAGAACCTCAAGAGGTCTTGGAGAACCCAACCCAAAGAGGTCTTGGAGAACCTCAAGAGGTCTTGGAGAACCCAAAGAGTGGAGAACCTCAAGAGGTCTTGGAGAACCTCAAGAGGTCTTGGAGAACCCAACCCAAAGAGGTCTTGCAGAACCTCAAGAGGTCTTGGAGAACCTCAAGAGATCCTGGAGAACCTCAACAGATCTTGAGGAACCCCAAAAGTTTGGGGGATCTGGGGGGGTGGGAGGGGGTCCAGGGTTGTGGGGAACCCCGGGAGATCCTGGCTCAGTGTCCACACGGCTCTGATGACCCCCATGACCCCGTGGTGACCCTGGGGACCCTGTGGTGACCCCGTGGTGACCTCATGACCCCATGGTGGCCCTGGGGACCCCATGGTGACCTCGTGGTGACCCTCATCACCCCGTGGTGGCCCTGGGGACCCAATGGTGACCCCATGGTGGCCCTGATGACCCCGTGGTGACCCCGTGGTGACCCTCATGACCCCATGGTGGCCCTGGGGACCCCATGGTGACCTCGTGGTGACCCTCATCACCCCGTGGTGGCCCTGGGGACCCAATGGTGACCCCATGGTGGCCCTGTGGACCCCATGGTGACCTCGTGGTGGCCCTGTTGACCCCGTGGTGGCCCTGGGGTCCCCTTGGTGACCCTGTGGTGGCCCTGATGACCCCGTGGTGACCCTCATCACCCCGTGGTGGCCCTGATGACCCCATGGTGACCCCATGGTGGCCCTGATGACCCCGTGGTGACCCCGTGGTGACCCTGATGACCCCGTGGTGGCCCTGGGGACCCCATGGTGACCCTGGGGATCCCATGGTGACCCTGTGGTGACCCTGATGACCCCGTGTTGGCCTTGGGGACCCCATGGTGACCCTGATGATGCCATGGTGGCCCTGATGACCCCGTGGTGACCCCGTGGTGACCCTGATGACCCCGTGGTGGCCCTGGGGACCCCGTGGTGCCCCCGTGGTGCCCCCGGTACCGCGTGCGGCGCGGCGCAGGGCGTCCCCGAGGCGCTGGAAGCGGCGGCCGCGGGCGCAGTCCCGGGGTCCCTTCACGTGCCGGACTTTGCTCCACCGGTTGTGGCCGGCGGCGCCGTGGGGGGAGGTGCGGAGGGACCTGCCGGGGGGGGGGCAGCGGGGCCACCGGGGGGCCCGGGGGGGCAGCAGGCGAGCGAGGGACCCCACGGCCGCCATGGGGCTGGGGGGCGGGGGAGGGGGCACACGGGGGAGGTCAGGCCCCTCCCCCACCCCATAGGAACCCCCCCATGGGACCAGGAGCCCCTCCCCCACCCGAAAGAACCCCCCCCATGGGACCAGGAGCCCCTCCCCCACCCCATAGGAACCCCCCCATGGGACCAGTAGCCCCTCCCCCACCCGAAAGAACCCCCCCATGGGACCAGGACCCCTCCCCCACCCGAAAGAACCCCCCCATGGGACCAGGAGCCCCTCCCCCACCCGAAAGAACCCCCCCCATGGGACCAGCAGCCCCTCCCCCACCCATAGGAACCCCCCCATGGGACCAGGAGCCCCTCCCCCAGCCCAAAGGACCCCCTCCGTGGGACCAGGAGCCCCTCCCCCACCACACAGGACCCCCTCCATGGGACCAGGAGCCCCTCCCCCACCCCATAGGAACCCCCCCATGGGACCAGGAGCCCCTCCCCCACTCCAAAGGGACCCCCCCCATGGGACCAGGAGCCCCTCCCCCACCAATAGGGACCCCCCCATGGGACCAGCAGCCCCTCCCCCACCCATAGGAACCCCCCATGGGACCAGGAGCCCCTCCCCCAGCCCAAAGGACCCCCTCCGTGGGACCAGGAGCCCCTCCCCCACCACACAGGACCCCCTCCGTGGGACCAGGAGCCCCTCCCCCACCACACAGGACCCCCTCCGTGGGACCAGGAGCCCCTCCCCCACCACACAGGACCCCCCCCATGGGACCAGGAGCCCCTCCCCCCCCAGAGGTGACCCCGCCCTCCCCATCGCCCCCCCTCCCCCCCCAGCGGCCCTTCCCCCACCCAGGACCCCCCCCTTCCTTCCCCTCCCCCCCCCGGGGGGGTGTCCAGAACCGCCCCTCCCCCTCCCTCACCCCGTTCCGGCGATGGTGCCGCTCCCGCCCCTCCCCCACCCGGTGCAAGGAATGATGGGAAACCCCCCACCCCCCGCCGTGACGTCACATCCGGGGAGGGACTGGGAGGCACGGGAGGGGGCACTGGGAGGGGATTGGGGGGCACTGGGAGGCACTGGGAGCACTGAGAGGGGCACTGGGAGAAGATTGAGGGGCACTGGGAGGCACTGGGAGCACTGGGAGGGGCACTGGGAGGGGATTGAGGGGCACTGGGAGGCACTGGGAGCACTGGGAGGGGCACTGGGAGGGGATTGAGGGGCACTGGGAGCACTGGGAGGGGATTGAGGGGCACTGGGAGGCACTGGGAGCACTGGGAGGGGATGGAGGGGCGCTGGGAGGCACTGGGAGCACTGGGAGGGGATTGAGGGGCACTGGGGGGGCACTGGAAGGGGATTGACGGGCACTGGGAGCACTGGGAGGGGATTGAGGGGCGCTGGGAGCACTGGGAGGGGATTGAGGGGCACTGGGAACACTGGGAGGGGCACTAGGAGGGGATTGACGGGCACTGGGAGCCACTGGGAGCAGTGGGAGGGGCACTGGGAGGGGATTGAGGGGCACTGGGGGGGCACTGGAAGGGGATTGAGGGGCACTGGGAGCACTGGGAGGGGCACTGGGAGGGGATTGAGGGGCACTGGGAGCACTGGGAGGGGCATTGGGAGGGGATTGAGGGGCAGTGGGAGGCACTGGGAGCACTGGGAGGGGATTGAGGGGCACTGGGAGCACTGGGAGGGGCACTGGGAGGGGCTGGGAGGCACTGGGAGGGTACTGGGAGCACTGGGATCCCCGGGGTTGCCCAACCCTGGGGCCTGAGGGAACCTCGTGATTTCCCCATCGACCACGGGGGGGGGGGGAGGGGGGACCCCCCCCAGTGCTCCCAGTGCCCCTCCCAGTGCCTCCCAGTGCCTCCCCAGTGCCTCCCAGTGCCCCCTCCCAGTGCCCCTCCCAGTGCCTCCCAGTGCTCCCAGTGCCCTCCCAGTCACACCCAGCCCTATTGTTGCTCCCTGTGCTCCCCCAGTGCTCCCAGTAACCCCTCAGTTCCATTCCAGTGCTCCCAGTAACCCCTCAGTTCCATTCCCAGTGCTCCCCCAGTGCTCCCAGTAACCCACCAGTTCCATTCCAGTGCTCCCAGTAACCCCTCAGTTCCATTCCCAGTGCTCCCCCAGTGCTCCCAGTGCCCTCCCAGTAACCCCCGGTTCTGTTCCCAGTGCTCCCAGTAACCCCCTCAGTTCTATTCCCAGTGCTCCCCCAGTGCTCCCTATGCCCTCCCAGTGCTCCCAGTAACCCCCCAGTTCCATTCCCAGTGCTCCCCCAGTGCTCCCAGTGCCCTCCCAGTAACCCCCCGGTTCTGTTCCCAGTGCTCCCAGTAACCCCTCAGTTCTATTCCCAGTGCTCCCCCAGTGCTCCCTATGCCCTCCCAGTGCTCCCAGTAACCCCCCAGTTCCATTCTCAGTGCTCCCAGTGCCCTCTCAGTAACCCCCCAGTTCCGTTCCAGTGCTCCCATTAACCCCTCAGTTCCATTCCCAGTGCTCCCATAGTGCTCCAGTGCCCTCCAGTGCTCCAGTAACCCCCCAGTTCCATTCCCACTGCTTCCCCGGTGCTCCCAGTGCTCCTAGTAACCCCCCGGTTCTGTTCCCAGTGCTCCCAGTAACCCCTCAGTTCCATTCCCAGTGCTCCCCCAGCGCTCCCAGTGCCCTCCCAGTGCTCCCAGTAACTCCTCAGTTCCATTCCCAGTGCTCCCCAGTGCTCCCAGTGCTCCCAGTAACCCACCAGTCCGTTCCAGTGCTCCCATTAATCCCCCAGTTCCATTCCCAGTGCTCCCCCAGTGCTCCAGTGCCCTCCCAGTGCTCCCAGTAACCCCCCAGTTCCATTCCAGTGCTCCCCCAGTGCTCCCAGTGCCCTCCCAGTAACCCCCCAGTTCCGTTCCAGTGCTCCCATTAACCCCCCAGTTCCATTCCCAGTGCTCCCATAGTGCTCCAGTGCCCTCCCAGTGCTCCCAGTAACCCCTCAGTTCCATTCCCAGTGCTCCCATAGTGCTCCCACTGCCCTCCCAGTGCTCCCAGTAACCCCCCAGTTCCATTCCCAGTGCTCCCCCAGTGCTCCCAGTGCTCCTAGTAACCCCCGGTTCTGTTCCCAGTGCTCCCAGTAACCCCCAGTTCCATTCCCAGTGCTCCCCCAGTGCTCCCAGTGCCCTCCCAGTAACCCCCCAGTTCCATTCCCAGCGCCCCCCCAGCCCTCCCAGTCACCCCTTCAGCCCTATTGTCGCTCCCAGTGCCCCCAGTCTCTCCCAGTAACCTCCGGTGCCCCCCCCCAGTGCCCCCATCCCTGCCCCCCAATTCCCCCCCCTCCTCGCACCCCTCCCCCCTTCCTTCCCCTCCCGCACCCCAACTTCCCCTTCCCCCACCCCCCCCCCCCCCAGGTCCGGTCGCTCCGACCCCACCATGATGGTTCCTCGCGCTCTCCTCGCTCTCCTCGGCCTCGGTGGGTGCTGGGGGGGGGGCTATGGGGGGTGGGACCC